>ARYC01019790.1:0-13205 GCA_000711775.1 Oxytricha trifallax
ATAGTGTGTCTCTAACAAGACAGTAAAGTTCCTCGTCAAAGTAGTACAGCCAGATAATAGGCTGGCAATCTTTCTCATAGTTCCAACTCACTATCAACTCTTCATGCACCTTCACTTACTGCAAAGTCACATCGATTAACTAATCTACCTGCACATCTCCAGTGGCGTTTGGAAAGACACTCTCCACCCAGTGCTTTTGATCCTTCGCATCCAGAGCCAGCTACATGTTCATGAGTTGCTCTTGGCCACTCTTAGGCTTATAGGAGTTGAACAGCCAGCCTTCAGGGTTGTTGAATATCTCCCAGACTTGTTCAATGTTAAGTGGCACATTTTCAAAAGGCACGAGCTTGCGCTTGCACATCAAGTCAGCTGAGAGATATTTGTTCAGTTGATAAAAAGTCTGAAGCCTCTTCAGCCTAGAGAGTTATTGTGATCCTCCCTCTGCGTTGAGCTCTGAGCCTAAACTCGCGCAGCAAAATGTAGTCTTAATTGCAAACAAACTTTTGCTTTGAC
Organism: Oxytricha trifallax; assembly: GCA_000711775.1. Classification (NCBI taxonomy): domain Eukaryota; phylum Ciliophora; class Spirotrichea; order Sporadotrichida; family Oxytrichidae; genus Oxytricha; species Oxytricha trifallax. The sequence continues at coordinate 514 of ARYC01019790.1, forward strand.
TTCAAGTAATTCTCCTTCTCTTGAGGATAGGTATCCTTTATATGCTGCTACCAGAATTGCTTGAGTTTCATGGACTGCTCATCAACAGGTAGGATTGATAGAACCTCAAGGCAGGGGAACAGTTGAGGAGCTTGTTTGATTTGCTTAGCAAGCCTGTCGTAGATTGATACCTCAATGAGATCCCCTTTATCAAGAAGCTTATCATAGATGTGAGTGAGTACCCAATCATAGGGCTGTACTTATGAGATTTGCATGCTCTCCATTCAAAGCTTACGATTATTTAATTTATAAGATCGATACCAAGGTTGATTTAATTGCCTTTTGAACAGGGGTTTAGTGATCATAGGATTTTAAGAAGAGAAAATTTTATCCTGAAGTCAAGTAATGTAACAAACATCACCTGGAATTGTGTCCGGAATATGTGTCCAAGCTATTCACATTCCCAGGCAAGCTACAATTGCCTTTCTCTTTTGTTTGAAGGCACGCCCTGCTTAGGCAGCATTAATTACAGTAAGGGCAACAACAATAATAGTGATTAGTAGGTAGGTTTGAATTATAGCTTGGGTGGAGTGGAACTTTATCATAAGCAAGCCCTAGTATTTCCCCTTGATAATTATTGAGCCAAAGTCTAATTTCCCTTGAAACCTTATTATAAGCCTAGATTTCTTTGGAGTCAATGATGTTCGATCTGAAACATGCCTCCTCCACTTTATCTCCACTCTGGCATCACTTATATGCGATTTCCAACTTAGATTCTTAAAACCAGAACGAACTTGCTAAAATCAAAGTGTCCAAATTTTGCTTGTTTTTCTCTATAATCTCTATATAATCCTTAATTAAAGCTTACTATTAATCTCAAAATTTCTCAAATTTCTAAAACCATAAATCCACCCTCTATTCTCAGGAAATCCAAGGGTTATCCTGCTGCTTTCGCGTTCCCACTTCTCTCATAGGTGTCTGAGATCACTTAGCATACTCTATCATAGTTTGGAAGTGAAAGGCTAAGCTCCAACGAAACTTATGATCGAATTAGTAGTCATTTTGAGAATCTCGATTTTACCCCTCAAATTCATAGAAATTACACGACTAACCCGTAGGAATTTAATTCCTAAGAAATGACGTTAAATTTGGGAAAGTTCCACTTAACCTCTGTGAATCATCACAACTCTCTCATCTCTTGATCTCAAGTATCTAAACTTAAACTTTGAAGTACGTTAGCCTGACTTAGAAGGTCTAGTGGGAGTAGGGATCGATTAAATTTATTTTCTAACTGTCATGGGGATTTCGTTTGATTTCAGGCATATTTGATTTTGTCAGTTAAAGTTTAATCAATTAAAAATTAAAGCTATTCATAAAAACTAAGATGTCAATCCGAATAATTCTCACAAAAAGCAAGCAAGCTTATTCTTCTACTAAGCAGTGCCCTGTTGATGGTTGCTCGCAATCCTTCTTAAAGAGATGTGACAAGTATTACCACTTAAAAAAGGGCTCACCCAAACTTTGATTATTAAAAGCACATCGAGGAAAGTAGGCAAGTTTATTGTGATCATAGCCAAAAGTCTTATAAAAGTTTCAATGTCCTAAGAGCTCACAAGTGTAAATCTATCAGGAGTGAGCAATAAATGAGGAATGGGCTGATAGCTTCTAACGGCACAAATGGGAATTAGCAGTAATAAGTGCTAACAAAGTAAGCTTATAAAGTTGCTTATTCATTTAGTAGGGTTGATGCTACAGTACAAACTTATGAAAGCCACTCTTACTCTAGTCTCCTAAGTAGTTTTGCTTAATCTGCAACCTACCCCTAAAATTTTTAGCAAGCTTAACCTATCTTATAGGATATCAATACGGCCGTTAATTGTTCGGCAGTTAGAAACTTAGCCCAAATTCAAGACGCCACGATTATATCAGAGGTTGCAGCTTATCAAGAGTTAGGAAACTAAAATTTTGGTAGCACCCTCTAGTCTATGATTCCTTCAAAGAGATTACATAACCAAGAGAATTCAATATTGTAATCCTCTCTGGTCACCCCTGTAAAAAGATCTTGTCTCGGCTTGTATTACAATGAGAATCAACACCCTTATAAGGACTCGAAACAAGGGTAGAGCAGTGCTTGAAAATCGGGCAATCTTCGATATTGATTCCTAAACTTTCAACATAGTGTTTGACTATGAATAACCTCAGAGTTCTACTTAGGATAAAATAAAAGGACTCCAAGAAGAGATTGATTCTCTCAAGTAGGCAGTGCTTAAAAGGATAACTCGATACAATATCTCACTGCGTTTAATGATTTCCAGGACATGAAAATTAATGATGCTATTTAGCAAGATGCTCTTGAAAATCTATAGTACATAATCAGCGAAGAGCTGACTTCTGAATTGAACTTACTAGATAAATAATTCCTGTGTTTTGACTCTACCAAGGTTAATGCATAAGCGGTGAAGCAAGGTTTAATTGGCAGCAGCCATTTCAGGGTTTTGAAAGTGTTCCTAGGGGTTGATAAACAAGAGCAGGCAGCAAGGAAACATATTGAAGACTATGAGAATTTTCCTATGGGGTACCATGGTGGAGTTGGCACTGTGAAGGACTCATCATAGGTCCTGTGGAACCAGTGCATCATAAAGCAGTACTACAAGTATAATCTCCTCGAATTGAAAGCCGCTATAAAGCTCTCTTAGAAGCAGTTGGAGTTGATAGCATTTTGTGTTATCAGTACTTTATAAGAGGCTAACATCGTTTAATAATTCCACCTGAACCTTAAGCCAAGCAACCTGCTATTTGACAAGAACCTAATGCCCAGGTTGGTCGACTGGAAATACGTGAAGGACCACACTATCTCGGGTCTTGAATTTCAACATAGCCCAGAAGAAATTCTAGGATTCAAGCACTTAGACAGAGGTGAGTTAATGGAGCGTAGAGATGCTTGGGGATTTGGAGTTATTCTGTACTATCTTTATCATGACAGGCACCCCTACTCTATTATGGAGATGGAAACCTTAAGTATTTCAAAAGAGAAATTGCCCTTAATCGATATAGATGAATCAATAGACAGAGAGATGAGGAAAATAATAAGTAAGCTATTGGTCTAGGAACCAGGGCAGCGATGGACGATTAGACAGGTGTTTTAATAATAGGTTTTTCAGCCATATAGGGCTATTCCCCTGAAAGCAGTAAGGGAATAAATTAGAGCAGTTGAAATTTAAGTATGAACATTTATTTAATTGATAATTTGTAATTTGAATTAATAATTAATCTAAACCTTAATCTATTCTCTGGTTAATTAAAGGGTATATTATTGGAAATCTTAAGGAAGGTTTTTGTAACAAACATCACTTCAGTTTTGAAATGTCCAGATCCTTATACGAGCATTTCCAAAGCTCCTCAAACACTTTGTCCTTGCGTACCTCACTTACTGAGGCTCTGTCTCCCTACTGGAACTGAAGCAACTTCTTGATTACTTTCTTAATGCCAGACTTTGCGTTCTTGATTTCATCTGGCAGCTCTTGCTACTTGTATGCTTAATTCATCCCACGTATCTATGCATCTGTGAAGGGGTGGTTACCGAACTGAATCATGAAGAGTACAACACCCAGACTCCAGGAGTCTAGCTTGAATATCTGGATATCCTGCGCAGGTATGTCCTGCCTGAACTGCTCAGGCGCCATGAAAGATTTAGTACCTGAACTAACTGCAGAATCAGTGAGACCCCAATCACAGATTTTTGGCAAGTACTCATCATCAATCAGAATGTTGTCCAGCTTTAGATCTCTGTGAGCAATCCCAAGTGAGTGGGCGTAAGCGATTCCTATTATTATAAAGTAGGAGATGTAAAACTTCTGTTTCTCATTTAGCTTCTTAATCGTCAATAAATGTCTGAGATTATTATTGTACCATTTCATAACTATCAATTTCCTCTTACCAAGTTTTATAGTCTCCACCAAGTCAACAATAAAATTCGAGCCTGGGTCTTTTTTCTTTTTTGTTTAGAGTTCCTTCAGAGCTTTAACTTCGCAATTGATTTTGGTACTGCTATTAATAGGCACTTTGATTGCCAGGAACTCATTGGGTTATTACTCCCCAAGTTTCTAACACTTAAAGACTCTTCCGAAACCTCCGTTTGCTTACTCGTTCAGAACCTTGAAGCCGTACCTATCTCTCAGTAGCTCTGCTATATAAGATATGTTTTCCTACTCAAGTCTTTTGTTATTAGCCTATAGCTTATCATTAGCAATATTCAACTCCTGCCATTATTACAACCTACTTGCAATCTTTTCTTCAATGAAATGAAATTTGTGCAGCTATTTCGCATAGTCGGTGTAGCGATTAAAAATTTTGAGGCGTTCCTCTTCTTCAAAGCCTTGATATAACTCCCTCTGAACATGATTAAAAACACCCTCCTCTCCAAAATCTTAGTCCAGCTCTGTACTGCTGGGCTCAATGTATTTCTCAATAATAGCTTTCTGCATACCACATTTATACAACAGGTTTTAATACTGCTCTATGCCCTCTATTTGGGTTTTCTTGTACATTGATAATGTTTTCAGAACTGAATCAGGAGTGACAGCCTCGATCTTAGAACCACCTGCTAACCTAACTTAATCTGTGATTGTTTAATTTATTTGATCCAGCATTTATTAACCGGATCCAGAGCTTTCACTAAAGCCAAGGAGCTCGTTATGTTTTCTTCGCTAGAAATTTGTAGGGTGATGTTTGTTACAGGCAGCTTATCTCTTTAAGTACTTGATCTTTTTTGCAAAATCTAGTCTTCGCCTTTTTAGATCTCTTTAACTTCTTCAGAGAGAATCTCTTGCCCCTTTATCCTTGATCGCGCGATAGATACTGCCTGTTATCTCTCAAGGAAATGAAAAGTAAATTTCTAATTGCCTGTTGTTGAGTAACTCATTTTATAGATAGATTTGAAGTTAGGCTGGTTATTGAGAAGATTGATTTTATTTATATTGGAGGTAACTACTGCATACTTTAGATTGGGGCAGTTGTCAATTAGATCCATCAAGTACTTTAAGTCAGGGTCTGACATCCTTGCAGCGAAGCTGTATAAGTGAGTTACCTGCAGATTAGACGAAGTCTTAAATTCCTGGACGTTCCTGAAATTTGTTTAAAAGAACTCAATCTTCTTGAGGACAGCGCTCACTTCCAAGTCTATTGAATAATCTTCCTAGAGTTAGAGTAACTTCTTATTTGAGATCTGGAAGCGGTTTGCGACTATCTCCACTCCAACGCTGATTGCGTTTGTCATAAATGCTGCCTAGAATACCAGCTTGCCAAACCCGGAACCAACATCGTAAAACACAGAGTCTTGGTTCATACCATACTATTGCAGCTTTCAATAATTTTGGAAAACTGAACTGTAGGAATTTCTCCGTATTCAGGTTTGGCATCACTGCCCACTAAATTGGGATCCATTATTATACTAGTTCTAGAACGAGTTGCAGGGGCTACAATGCCACAAGTCTTGGTTTGAATGTCCTGATTAAATAACACATGAATATTGCTGAAGTTCAAGTCACTTTAAAAGTTTAGGTACCTATGGATTTCCAAAACGTTTTCCACAATCTATTATTAACTTTCTCATTAATACAATTATCTTCTTCCGCTTGAGCTTTGCCTTCTGTTAACTAAGCCATTTGAGTTTGTTCAGGCGCATGAGTAGCCACCTTTATAAAGTCAAGTAATACACCTTCCCTTGCAACTGACATGGAACTTGAAGCAGGCTAAATCAAATCTAGTTGAGGCGCAATATTAGTTTAAGAGAAGCATCCATCATTCCCTGCAATTAAATCGTAATGGTTTTCAATAGGAGATCCAGGATAAAAGTCCTCATGAGCTTACTGCTCTACTGGAAGTGATCTTGATACCTCACTGATTGTAGCTACGCCTTATGCTTCTGACCTTTCAATTGCCTCCAACATATCTGTATGTTTATCAACTGGAATTATTCTTACTTTAGAATTGCTGCTGCTAAGTTGCGATAGATTCTTTTGAGTTGGAGTGGGCTTTCTCATCCATGTTGATTTAGGAAGCTTCGCTCTGCTTTACATCTCCCTTGGATTTGCCAGAGGAACTTAACTTCTAGCTACCACTCTCAATAGCCTGAGGTGGATATATGAGTTAAGGAAAGTCAGAAGCTAAGTTGCCTGGTTCTCAGGAATGTACAGGCAGGGCATCTGAAAGTTTCGGGCTTTTTGAAGGAATATAAATAAGGAAGGCTCTCTGTTTAACTTCTACTTTGATTAAACTTTATAATTAATAACTATTAATATAATGAGTGAGCAATCACCGAATCCAGCTAAAGGAAAGAAGGGCAAATATCCTTGCACAATCGCGGGATGCCAGAAGAGTTATATATCCTCCCAGAGCTTATCAAAGCACAAGCAATAGAAGCACTACGACTAAGTGCAGTAGATGAAACAACTCAAACCTAAAATGAATATGTGCGATAAGTGCAACAACTTCTACTCTTCCTCTGAAAGCAAGAGAAAGCACAAGTGCAAGAATGCCAAGCCTGAAAGCATTCTTTCCAGCATTTACGGCAACTCTTCAGAGTCGTTCAGCAAAGGCAATCAATGCCACAACTATTCTCGGGGGTTCAACTCCCTGGTTCCTGGAGATGAAAACTATAATACCTGTGAACCCTTTGATTTAAACTAGCCTGGCGATTTCGTTTCAAGTATGCTTAAAGAGAGTTGCTCATCGATGATAATTTAACCTTAAAAGCCTCCTTAACTTTAAGGTATGTAATGTATATAAGTTAATGCAATATAGATACTCACCCTGTCCAAGTTCCTGCTTTTATAATAAGCGTTAAAGAGATGGAAACTCCCGTCATCACTGAGCAGAACTTCGCAAAGGTTCAGGAAATTTACCAAATTAGCAAGACCTTGAACTCGGTTGCAGTGCAGGTTAATCCCAGCAACTTTGATCTTGCAACTCAACTGAAAGCAAGGATGTAAAGGCCCTCAATGATGTCTCTTTCAACTCTGACACAATAGTCAATCCTACCGAAGCAACGATTAAAGAAGAGATCAAAGTCCAAACCATCTATGACTGCTGGAATGATCCTGACAGGATTGAAAAGCAGGAGTATATTGATAAGAAAATGCGGCACCAGTGGCAGAAAGCTGAGAAAGATGGATTGAGGACTCCTAAATTCAAAGGCGTAAAGGCTGTAAGACTCGATGAAGCTGTACCAACAACTGAGTATACTGCCTCAGAAGAAGACAAGAAGTAAATGAAAGGATTTTATGAACAGTACCAAGTTAAGGTTCAAGAATTTATAAGTAAAAATTAGGAAGTCAATTACTCCAACTTGAGAACTCCCAAATCAAAGTCGGTTACCAGGAGTCAAAAGAAATAAGACCTTATGATAGTAGAGGCTAACTCAAAGTTCCTTCTGCCCCAGCCTATCTTTGATCCTTTGGAAGTTGCCAAGCTAATCAACATCCTACTGGGAGAGGACAACGACCCTGACATCCTTATTTGCGAGATTGATTCTTACTTCTCTTAAGCTACATTTTTCTGCAACTTGGTGTAACAAACATCAACCTTCACTTTCATAAACTCTAAGCCTATTCACTCCCTCTTACATGACCTGGTCAACGATTTCATGGGCTAAGCTATGCTAAGAAACAATCCCTGGTTAGGTGCCTATCTCTCAAGAATCGATATCATTCACAAGACCACCAAGATCATTGAGCTTAGAGCTCCAACAATTGCTTCGCCACTCACTTTTGTTGTTTAAATTGAGATTGATTCTTCAAAGGCTAAAGAACTTATTCAAGCAATTAATCGCAGTGCCCCACTCAAGTATGTGCTCTGGGTATTACCTCCTGATTAATGTCTAGGTAGAGGAGGGATCCATTACTTCTAGCTAATGAGCGATCATCCTGTAGAGATCATAAACCAGGACGAGCAGCAGATCAAATTCTATCTTTACTACAAGGATTCATCTTCAGACTTTGTCGACTCCAACTTCACGACTCCTGGAAGTCAGTTAGGGAAAAGGCACAGTGAAGTCCAAATGACTCCAAAGCTGCTAGGCATGGAACTTGAGATAGAGAATTAAGAACCCCAATAATAGCTGAGCCCAAGATCCAAAAGTCTTTTGGAAAAGGCCACTAAGGAGTTTACTCCCACACTTGCCTACGCTATTATTAATAAGCAGGTAAACTAATAGAAGGTGAGAGATTAACTGAATAATTCTATTAATGCAAACGAGCCATTAGAATAGTTTGAGAAGCTGCTATCCTTAACCAATAAGTTGCAGTACCTCTTTACAATTAAACAGACAATACCACTAGCCGAACTGATCAAAAACATGATAGGAAGTGACAAGCATGTTGGAAAGTTCGTTTCAGAGGCTCAGATCATAGAGGGTCTGAAGAAGTTATAAGAAGCCTCAGGAGGCTGGATATAGATCATAGAAAGTAAAAGCAAGTAAGCAGGTTTTATTAAACAAGTTTAAAAAATTAATATTGAATAGATCAAAACGTCCTTGAAACTGCATTGCAAGTATGAGCCCAAGGGAACTGAGTAAAAGTTGTCGATTTAGTAGGATAGGCTGTTTTACAATCAAGTGTATAAGTTGAGAGCGTATTGGAACCTATCAAGGTTTGAAGGAGAGATCCTGGAAAAAATACAAAATGTTTTGAATAAAGTAGTGGCCTTACCAACGAATCAAAAGGTTACTGGGCTTAGAGTTGGCTAGGAATAACTGGAGTAGTTGCAATAATCGATAGCGAACGACGCGGTGTACAAGACCCTCAATCAAAAAGAAAAGGCCGAGTTCATTGAAGGGTCCAAGTTCTATATTCACTACTAGACTCTGAACTAGCAAATGCTGAGGGGGATCTACGGACGACTTGATTTACTATTAAAATCTTACAAGGAAAGCTAGAACCTTAGAGCTACTATGGAGGATATGGAAAATGACATCTTTGCTATGGTTAAGAGAGAGGCTGACAAACATAACTTGTTGCTTGGAAAAAGAATAGGGAAAAGTTATCTTACCAGATCGTTTGAGTGTTATAGGAAAACGAATAGCAACCAAGTCATAAGCGAGAGCAGCGGTCCTTATGAAATGATTATTAAGATCTTCTGGAAAGCTCTGATTCCTGCTCAAGCTTCGGCTATTGCAATAATGGATACCAACTTCAATAAGCAAGGTAGAAACATAGTGTCTATACTAGAAACCCACAACCTCTTGGGCAAGCCTGCATACTTGATGCCAAAGTATCCATACAACTTAAGGACCCTTTTAGAAGGCTTTTTCATAAATCAGAAGTGCTTCAAGTACGCTGCCTTCATGATCATCAAGACTCTTTCCAGGCCCATAAGAACAAAGTCTATCACCTGAATATTAAGCCGGAAAACATTCTGTTTGAAAAGTACCACGTTCCTTACTTGACAGATTGGTTGAACAGGAATGTTTAGAGAGATGGAATCATTAACGAATACTCTCCTCCTAAATATATTATAGAGAGATCCAACCCTTAAATCATGTGATGTTGAAGGCCTAAAATGCTTGGGGACTTGGCCTACTCCTGTTCTATATTCTTTGCGGAAGTTTACCTTACACTGTTGATGATATGTTGGCATTGAAAGATAAAAATGCTACTCTCACCAATAGACCTTTTGAGATATTGAATCCTAAGTTGGATGGTTAGTGGTTTGTCATCATTAGAAACCTGTTGACTCCTGACCCTTTGCACAGATCTTCAATTCAGTCCTTGTACATGGATCCTTTCTTCAACGCAATTGAGAGACTATAGTGGTACAACTTTACCACATTCTCTTACGACTAGAAGCGACGAACGAGTCAATTCCTCGAGTTAAAGCCACCGTCCAGAGACGAAGATCCTGGCAAAATACTTCGTTCTATGACGAAACAAAATTAAACGAAAATATTTAATAATATAATTCAACTCACATCTTATTTTAATATGTATTTAATGTACTTCCCTATCTATATCTAGTACGCAATCAATGTGACATCGGTGTCCATTATAAAGGACATCTGTTTGTTTGATTAGTACTTTAATGTGTCTGTAACAAACATCATCTATTAAATCGGTTATCGATTGGTAGAAGGATAATTATTTTAGAAGTTTAATATCGTTTATGAGTATAATTCTGATCATTGTCTTAGGTCTCACTTCAACTCTAAATATTCTCTGCGGATTAAAAGAGATTTCCTCATAAAGGTGAGATGAGAAGACAAGTTGTCTAAGGATTATAAAAGTTTAAAATTATAGAAAGAGAGAAAGAAAAAAATTAAATAGTCAAACAAAGATAATCTAAGATAATTTCATAAAAAGTCTAGTACGACCAGGATCTAAATTGAGTGCATTTGCTACTCCTCATCATTTCCATTCTTCTCCTCCTCCGTTTTCTTCTCTTCCTCCTGGCTTAGACAAACTTTGTCGTCCTTGTCAAGCTTCCACATCTTGGACTCGTAGTTATCGTCAGATGTAAACAGGTAGCAATAGTTGGTTATCACCCCCGCATCAATTTGTTAACTCATCACCCATTCTATTGTTGGCAAAGTGCACACAGTCGAGGGTGAGTATCTTCTTTGATCCTTCTTCAGGCGGCGTGGTAGTTTTGATAATCTTGAAACTTTCCATAAAGCCAAGAGTCAGGTCGATCTTTCCGTTGAATTTAAAAGGGAACTTCTCGATAAATGGAATGACACAGAAATCCTGGAGCATCTATTCAAGTGCTCCTTCTTTTACCTTGCAAGTATATTCGCACTTGATGCCAAGAGGTATGATAATTTCATGGCCACCGAGTGTTTGCTTTAAGTGCTTTTGTATTGAATCATCGCTAGGGATATCATATTGCGAGAAGTCCTCTTAGCTACCTACTTTGTCCTCTTCTTTCTTTTCTTTGTCGCTCTCTCCTGTGTGATTATCTTTGAGAAGGTAGCAATAGAGATAGTTAAGTGAGAAGCAGCCCAAGATCCTCTTTATATCAGAGTGCCGTGTGAATTAAGTCTTCTAGTGCTTTACATTCCTAAGATTGTCAAAGGTCTTTTCCTCAAAATCCTCAGTGAAGTTGAAGTTGCTGTTACTACCTTTATAGTCCTAAGAAGAGATACCCCTACCTTCATCCCCAGTCTATACTTTTTTCGGGGATATTAATTCAAGATAAGTAGAAATAAGTCTATCGTTCTCTGTATCCATTTAATTTAAATTTATTAACTAAGTCACAATCAAAATTCTATGTAAAGATATTGCAGGCTCAAACTCTTAGTAAAGCTGTAACTTGGTTGAGAATAAATTAGCTTGCTTTTAAAAATCGACTGAAATAAATTTGAGAAGTTTCCTTAAGTGTAACAAACATCACTTTATACTGCTCATACTCAGTCGCTTGAATTTTTAAGATTTCTTCAATTATTCAGTATAATTAGTCTTAAGAATCTTTTAGGAGACTTATCTACTTTGAGCAGCAGATGCACCTATTGTCATTGAAATCAGAGTATGATTTATAAAGGGAAGGGCAATAGAAATTGAATAGAGTTAGTTAAAGTTGTATAAATAGTTATCGAAAGTAACATCTTAATCAAACTATATTCAAACAAGGTCAGTTTTTTTCAGAGGAAAGTGATCATGATTTCGATTTGCTTGACTGCGAAATCTTTCTGTTCTTTCTGCTAATCCTGATCCACTTTCACTGCTTCTGAGTGAGCAACCCCTGGTTTATCAGTAAGGTCGTCAATCACTTGCTTGTACAAGTTATACTTCCACAATCATGCATGGCACTACTCAGGCTTGTAATCTAATAAGTTATACCGATTAACAGCAAACTCATTTGAAAAGGCTAAGGCCTCTAGGGTTGTGTTTGAGATTATAATATCCAGTGCTAACTCTGTTTTATCATCAGACCAATTGGGGTTGGTTACTAAGTAAGTTTAGAGCTTTACTCTCTCCATTTACCCCACATGGAGATTTACTGCCCTTACATCAACAGTTAGCTCGTCATCCTCCATGACCACGGTGACCACTTGACCATCACTTAAAAATGCATGATTTCATTGTTAATTCGTCGAATGACGTCAAAAATGAGCAGTCTCTCTCAATTATATTGTGTAAATGATCAAGGTGAATTTTGCCAGTGAGCATTTCATTGATTAAGCTGAAATGGGAGTTATCCAACTTTAACTTTACGTTTTCCTTCATACCAAAGTTGACTGTAACCTTGCGCTGACCATTTACAGTATCGATGTACTCTTCCATACTAGGGACATAAGCGAGGTGGGAGTGTTTCTACTTAGACCAATCCCTGGTACCGATCATTAAGTGGTAAAGCTGGATGAGATTCAAGAATTTTAAGAGACCTTTTATTTACACCTGGTCTCTACTTTTAAACCTTAATAAACTGATTTCACTGGGCTTATCTGTTACTGCCTTTTATACTTCAAGAAAGTTAAAACCACAATTCAAGTCCTCATTTTTTGGCTAGGACTCTGAGTTGTACATACATTGGAGCATTTCATCTTCCAGCTCTTACATTTGGCTTTGTAAATATTAAAATAGAATCTGGAATTGAGATTAGATTAAGTGGTGATTAAAGATATTTGTAATGAATTGCCTTCCTTGATATAGCTGCAGTTATTTCTATACTTTATATTCAGAATATTATAGCCTGGTAGTTTAAAGCCTGAAATAAAGTAAGAG
>ARYC01019791.1:0-22628 GCA_000711775.1 Oxytricha trifallax
AATGAGACTTACCTTTGGCAGCAATAAAAAGTGTGATAGCTGCGAGTTAAACTCTCATAAAGAACTACCAGACCTATCACTTGAGGTCTCTGTTTTTAAATTAGATATTAATAATAGAAAATAAATGGCAAACAAGTGTGTGGGAGACAGAGAGGAGGAGAAAGTTAGAAATGAATTTCAATGTAAGCAGAGGAATGTGAATTATATTTTTGTGAGAAGTGCGAAAGAGACTTCACTCATAAATCTAGCTGGTACAGGCATATGAAGGTCCATAAGGAAGCTAAGCCTACTGTATACTTAAAGCATGTCAAAGTTGATGGAAAGTATGATTGCTTTGAGTGCCATAAGCAGTACTCTCATACAAGAGACTTAAAGAAACATCTATTAAAAGCTCACAAGAAAGAAATAGAAGTTGAAGATTAAGACACTTAACTTAAGTTGCTCAACAAAAGAAAAGCAAGGGAGTCTCTATAAGTTGCTGAGCTTTAACAAGCAAGGGAATCAGAGTATGTGAGAATTGCACGCAACCTCTTAGCATCAGAGGTCACTAAAATCATGATTATAATATAATACAAGAAAATTCCAGTACTTGCATAGATTGATTTAGATAATTCTCTCTAAAGCTACCTAATTCTAGAGGACTCCTATGACAAGAAAGTTATTAAGGATCAGCAGTATGCTTACAAAGTGTATCCTTTCAACTATCTCCTAAGTCATGATAAATATTAAATGGAGTTTACTAATGAGTATTAAGTACTCACTTAGGCTAAGTTTAAAGAGTGCAAATACTTAATAAAGCTAGATGCTGTTCTCCTAGCCAAAGATCATGTAGCTTTCAGACTACCACTCTTTGAAATGACACTCAGAGATTTCATAACTGATCAAAGAAATCATAGATAGCTTGCATTAATAGCAACCTAAGCTATACAAGGTATCAAAGAGCTTCATAAGTTAGGCTTTGTTCACAGAGATCTCAAGCCTGAGAATATAATGTTGAACTTTTCACCAGTAACAGTAGCAATTATTGATTTCAACAGAGCCTTAAGAGTGGAAATATCAAGGCTTGGAAGTGTTATGGGAACTCCAGGCTATTATACAGAAAGAGAAGACAGGAGAGATAATGACTTATAGTGGGATGTGTGGGCTTTAGCAGCAATAATATTAGAGTGCGATATGCCACGCAACGATTACTACTCTACAAGGTGCAAGAAGGATGCAAGGCAAAGAATAAACCAATTTATTGACAAAGCAAGAGTGTCTCAATCAATGAAGCAAATGGCAGAGTCAGTAATAATAAAACCAAACTCAAGATCAGAAATATAAATAGAGTAGATAGAGTTGTGGTTAAGTAAGATAAACTTCAGACCTCTCCCACATGATCCAAAAGTGCATTTTGAGTGATTAAATTAAATACATTTACTATAAATTTCACATTAAAACCTATTAATAACCCCAACCCCTAACAAATTCCCTACAAATCAAAGCACTTATAAACCTCATTAAGGGGTTTTGGGGTTTTGAATGAACTTGACTTGAAAATGTAACTTTCCGTTGATGTGACAGAACTAAACTTGGACTTGGTCCTTAAATTATTGCTGTTTTATTGTGCTATCTCATAATGTTCTACTCATCATTAAAACTGAACAAACCTACCTGAAACAATTGAGAAGAGGTATGTGAAAATACTGTAGAAATTCTTACCTACAATTACACATGACATCAATCATTTAAATATCTATTATGAGAGATTAAAGTAGCTTCTCGTCGGCAAAAATGAAAGTGCTTTGATAAAATAATGTAGATTATCTAAAATTAATGAAGCTGTGACTGTGCACTTCACGCAAAACAAAGTCATAGGCTCTATAATTACAAGTGAAATAGGTGCTTTTACGAAATCATAAATTAAATCTATCTCTCTCTTGCTCAGTCGCGAATTGGAATTTCAAAGCATCCTACTTTCTTTTGAGTGAAAATAATGCAGAAATTGCATCGTGGAGGTCATAAGATATTCATACAAAAATAGAATCAGTTAGTTCGTGTCAATTTTTCCAAATTATAAACTCTAATGCTCTAGAGTCTTATTAATCCTACACACTTTTATTTTACTTTGAAGAATATTCAGCTGCTCTCACCTTTCATTTAATTACGCTTATTAATATCTAATCTGAGCTTAAATAGCTTCCCAATTTATCTATGAAAACCAACCTTTATGTTGAAGTCATTGAGATTGATAAGTAAATTAGTCTCCTTTCAAATATTGAAAGGAGCTCATCTTAATGCTGCTTTTAGCAAGCATCACCATTTAAATTGTATAACTTTCCATCAGAAAAATGCCTTATTTACTGCAATCAATTTTAATCATAAGAGGATTGAATCTTTTCTCTTTGACAAAAATACAGAGAACACCTTTTACTCTCTATTTGTATTTGTGCATGGTGGTTGGTAATTAAATTAAACATTCGAATAAGTGACTTTATGAATTTTGCTAGGCTTGTGCATTTTAGAGATTTTGCAATGAACTTGACTTGAAAATGTAACTTTCCGTTGATGTGACAGAACTAAACTTGGTCCTTAAATTATTGCTGTTTTATTGTGCTATCTCATAATGTTCTACTCATCATTAAAACTGAACAAACCTACCTGTAACAATTGAGAAGAGGTATGTGAAAATACTGTAGAAATTCTGACCTACAATTTACACATGACATCAATCATTTAAATATCTATTATGAGAGATTAAAGTAGCTTCTCGTCGGCAAAAATGAAAGTGCTTTGATAAAATAATGTAGATTATCTAAAATTAATGAAGCTGTGACTGTGCACTTCACGCGAAACAAAGTCATAGGCTCTATAATTACATGTGAAATAGGTGCTTTTACGAAATCATAAATTAAATCTATCTCTCTCTCTTTCTCAGTCGCGATTTAGAATTTCAATTTTTATTTAAATGATATATTTAAGTTTTTTTTTTTATGAATGCTTTTAATACTATTACTCTTGTGAGATATAGTGTAAATCAAATTATTTTAAATGGTAGTTTATTTTTATTATCTCTATAATATATAAAATATTTATTATTTAATACATGTTTTATTTTTATTTTTTTTTCTGATATTTTAATTTTTTATGGAACTATTTATCATATTTATTTATTAAATATAAATCAACTTTAGTTTATTTAAGTTATCTTTTTAAAAATTAAAAATTTAATATTATTCCCCCAAAACTTTTAATTTTTCTTAAAACGCTCTTTGTCTTTGTTTATTCATTAAGATTTATGTTATATGATATAAGTTATCATGTAACTTTCAATAATTAAGCAACAAGTCTTATCTTTAAATTATATTAAAAACAGCAGAACATTTAATAAATGTCATATATATATATATTGATCTGTCTATTTCTTGTTTTTTTTTATTTTATTTTTACTAATTATTTCTTTATAAATATTTAAGTTTTATTTTATTTTATTGCCTGAGAACCTATTTAATAATTTTCAGGCCACACATATTATCATGTGTTTTAAGTCCTATTAGTATCAATGATTTAATTTTATTGTTTAACCTTTAATATTAATATTTTTTTTTGTTCTATTTTCTTCTTTTAATTTCCTTTTCTGTCTTGTTAATTCTTTTTGCTTTTATTTAAAGCCCAAATGGCTTTTATAGGGTGCCTAATTGAATATCTTGAAAGATATTGAGGGACTCATTAAATATATAGAGATTCTTAGAAAAATTTTCTAAATCTTTTTCTATCACTCTTTATTACATTTGGAGCATAAATTCTAAAATTGCTAGGCTGACAATTATTTAAAAGTTTGTCAGACCATATCATTTTGAAGACTGACCGACTTCTTAAGATCCGCATCTTATAATATTTCTTAGAATTCATAAATTCAGATTGAAAATAAATTAATTTGAACTAAGTTCAACTAGCTTTAACAGAGGCAATCAAAATGTACTATTTTCTGTACATTAATGACTTTATTTAACTTGACTTTTATTAATTATATCACAAGCAGCAATTTAGGTATATAATTGATTATAAAGCTTATATTTTGGATGGTATCAATATCATAGATGTTCGAGTTTATAAACTGTTAATACTTAATATCATAAAGAAGGCTAGAAAAAATTTCAACAATAATACTAAATATTTTATTTGCTTAAAAAGATAATATAGAAAAGGTGTTCATAAGTCTTATTTAAAGCTATAGATTCTTTTAGAGGTGAGAGAAATATTTTTATATAGGGTAATTGCAATTATTAGAAGCATTAGTGGGAACATAAGATTTGAAATCTTTCAATAAGTATAGAGAGAAGTTAATAAGGGTGTTGACGTCAATTACTCACCAACGACGTCAATCGCTCACCACCAACGTAAATTACTCACCGATGACGTCAATCACTCACAGTGACGTCAATTTTTCACCAGAGTTTATTAATAACAAATTGTGCATAGCACAATTAAATTTCGATTAAAAATTTTAAGCAGAGTTCCACCTCTTATTCGATACCAAATCGAATTAATTAATAGCAGGGTCAAGGGGCAGCACCCCCTTGTGGAGGTTCGGAGGTATTGCCTCTGAAAAATATTTTTAAGGTAATGAATGTTTGTATGTTATGAAATATAATCGTTATAATGTATTCGTTATATAATAATTGCTATTATTCAATACATTAAATTTTGTGCTGATTCATAAGTTTAAACTATGTATTCATATGGCTCTTATGGCCTTAATTTTTTTATCTATCTTCTCTATAATGCCTCATACAAAAAATCTTCAATGATGGCTTCATTTCCGGCCATCATATTGTAAACATGTTTCACCCAATATTTCAATACGGCCCAAATGCCTTCAATTAAATAAGAATGTTCCATGTTCCTTATTTCGTTCCCATTTTTGACATGAATACTTCATGTATGTTCCATTCTTAATCCTTCCCAATTATTGCCTTAGTATGAGGACCATCCATCAGTATGTATTATACTATAAGGTTCAACATGCTCCTATATTAGTCTTTCTTTAGTTTATGTTGTTCTATTATAAACTCTAAAAAATTTGCATCTTTAACTTTGCTCTTCTATGAGCACAACAATCCATACTTGCCAAGCATATTTTAATTTATAAAATTTTTATTGAGAAATTTAAATTTAACAAAATTTATTTATTTTTAATTTTTTAAATCTTTATTTTTTTTTAAAAAAAAAACAATACAATTTTATATAGATATTTTTAAATCTTATATTTTTTACTAAAAGTTTTATATATAAATAAACAATTAAAAGTAATTTATTATTGAAATGTCAAAATTTAAATGTGAAAATAGATCAAATTATTTCAACATTATTTTTTCGTTTCTTAATAAACCCCAATTTTTTTTAAGTCAGAAAATTTATAAATAATACTATAAGAATTAATTTCATGTTTGTATTGCTTAAAATTTATTTGAATATAATTTATTTATATAACTATGATACTTTTTATTTTAATTAAAATACAAATAAGAATAATTTAGTTATAAGGCACATAAATTAAATAAAAACCAATAAAATTAATTTACAATTTTATATTTGTTATACATATTGAAAATCTATTAACGGGGTTTTATTTTGAAATTTGAGATTTTAACCTTATTTAAGAATATTGTGTCCTCTGGATGCTCATGCCTAAAGGACGAGTGAGTCCACAACGACTGATCATATAAAATTAATTTATCAAATTTTTAAATCCTTATTTTTTTAATTAAAATAAGGATTTAATATAATTTTACGTAAATAAATTTTGTATTTTATTTTATCTTATCAACTTAGACATGCCCACTCAAAAGCTAAGTTTACAACTCAGATTTTAGGGAATAATTTATTATTTTTCAAACATCACATAAAATCTTTCCTATTGATTCTCTACTTGTTCTTAAATTAAAACATTGCTCCATGTCCTAAACCCTTTCAGTTATATTTTACCGTTTGGAAAAAAACCAAAGAGTGTCTCTCTAAGTACTTGCAAGTAAAAATTAGTGGGACAGTATATTAGTAACCCGTTTTATATAGATTAGCAGCTTCTGCATTTTCGTTAACTACATTCATAAAAACAGTTATCGTTACATTTGGGTGTTACAGTATGATATCTTCATTTACTGATAGCACTTTTGACATTCAACATTTTTAGATGTAATATTGCTATTGATCAATTCTTAAACAGTGCCTTATACTTTGATTAGTATGTTTTGCTATACGTGCTATTATACTGATTCCATTAAATTTAATTATTATATAACGATTACATTTCAACGATTATATTTCAGAACATACATATATTCATTACCTTAATAGTATTTTTCGGAGGCGTTGCCTCCGAACCTCCACAAGGAGCTGCTACCCCTTGACCCTGCTATTAATTATTTCGATTTGGTATCGAACAAGGGGTGGAACCCTGCTTGAAATTTCTAATTGAAATTTAATTGTGCTATGCACAATTTATTATTAATAAACTCTAATGAATAATTGACGTCACTATGAGTGATTGACGTCAATCGGTAAGTAATTGAAATCAATCCCAGTAAATTTTATATATAAATAATAATATTCTTAGGAAGAATATAGTATAAAGCTAATATAATTAAAGGGAAATAAGCTTTAGACGATTGGATAAGAAATAAAACATACATAATAGTAGTAGAATTTGTTGATGAGGATATGAAAAATTATTGAAAAACATTTACAAATCTCAAAAGCAATATTTGAAATTATTCCTCTTAAATATTAATATCAGAAGAAGAAATAATATATAAATTTAGATCACTCTATTTAAAACAATGATCATTATGAAAAAAAGCCAACAATAGACTCACTTATATAACAAAATTAGTAAAGTTATAATCCATTACATTATTGAAATGCTAGAATGTAAGAATCTAAAAGCAAATAATGACTAATTATCCAATAATTTATTTCTAATTTTATATATTTGATATTAAAATTTGATGAGATAAATCTACAAGGGAATTCCATAAAGTCCATTAAACTAATAAATTTGCATTTTAGAATTGCCTTAGAATCTTGAAGAAATTAATCAATTATATATCAATTTTTAAAGAAACATTTCGTAATTAGGGTGGTAGATTGTCTTTGTAAGTCTCAAAAGATTCCTATTTAATGAAGAAGAAACAAATTATTAAATTTATTAATAATTATTTTGAGAATATTTATTTATGAGGGGATTAATATAATTATGGAAATAAATACATAATCGAAAAGCGATAGAAATTATTTACAAACCTGAGATAGATGATTTTTAATTTTAATTTGTTTCTTGTAAAATAAGAGAGATGAAAAAATAAAATATTTAATATTGTAATAAGATGCATGTGATAATCGAATTGGTAGGTTACTACAGAAAGATTCAAACAAAACTTAAAGACGACTATTTCTCAATTATATACCATAATGTTGAATAATTAGTTAGGAGGAAAGTCAAGGTTTACAGATGAGTTAATTTAAATTTATTAGTTAAAAGTTAAAGAATATTTTTAATATATATATTGATAATTATCCTTTTTCTATAATCATCAATGGAGAGTAAATTATTTAAGATTTACTCTTGATAAGCTTATTTTTTATATCATTTGACAAATGATATAATAGTGCGTAATTAATTGTCATAGTATTTATGAACTTATTAGGTATTTTATGATTCTAAAATAAATATCAAGAGCTTATAATATAAAATAAGATAATGAAAAATATAAAGTGATTGGATTGTAATTAGTAGATGAAGGTAATCCAACAATTTAGCAAAGACTCTAATAATAAGAAGTAGTTGCAACAACTCCATACGAGAAGAAATTAAGATGTAATTACGAGATATTAGGAATAAAGAGAAGTGAGCAAGTAAAGTCATAAGAAAAACAGAAGAGGCAAATATAAGACTGAGAAATTAACATAGTTTTTAATTAGATCATTTTTAAATAAGAATAGTTGTCAGATTCAAGAAAAATGTTGCTTGATTCTAGCCGTAATGTGCTATTATAAAATGAATCTGTTAGCCTTATCTATAATTTACATAATTCGTGTTTTAAAAGTACTTAGTTGCAAGTATTCATGGTTTGCTGATAATTTGCAGT
Organism: Oxytricha trifallax; assembly: GCA_000711775.1. Classification (NCBI taxonomy): domain Eukaryota; phylum Ciliophora; class Spirotrichea; order Sporadotrichida; family Oxytrichidae; genus Oxytricha; species Oxytricha trifallax. Next base: position 8,127 of record ARYC01019791.1, read on the forward strand.
AATTGGTTAGACTCATTAATATTTTAAATCCATCATTGAATTATTGAAAAATGAAGAGCACAAGATAAAGAAATATTTCTAAGAAATGTTTAGAAATTAAGCTAATAAGTATAGTTATTAGTGCGTTAGTAATTATTAATTTAAGATAGTTCTTATTAGAATAATATCAAGTAATTACTTATAAACATACTATAAAATAATATCTATAATATGTAAAAGAAAACTAGAATTGAATGAGGCTTGATGATTTGAGATAAGCTTTTGATAATTTTCATAAATAGATAGAGTAAAACTATTTTAGCTAGTGTACATAAATTAATAGCTGGATTATGACTGTCTAAAAAAATATGTGAGATAATAAGAGTCTATATAATATAAAATAATAAATGATAATTATTTATATTCAAAATATAAAATCAAGGAATTAATAATCACTCTATTAATACTGAGACATTGAAGAATAATTACTATTTCATAATCATTATCATTTGAGTTTTTATATTCTTCATATCCCATTTCAGCATAGTTATGATCAGTAATCGTCTAAACATCTGAGTAAACAACCTTGAAACTAGAATTTCATCAAATGATCTTTTTTAATTATACCACAAAATTTACACTGCTATTAACATAAAAGTCATATTTCCATAGGCAGGTGGGAAAAGCTGTCCATCGAAATTAAAAAATAGCTGAGAATTATAAATCTTTCCTGAATTTTTTAAAAAGTATATAATCAGAAAATTAAAATCTTTTATTTATCCAGCACTTACCAATAGGTTTACAAATTACGATATTCCAGTTAAATGCGTTTGTAGAAACGATAGGATATTATTAGTATTGCTGATTAGTCTTGTTATGCCTTGATTATTAAACTAATTATTCTAAAAATTGTTCTTTTGTTCCTTGCGCTTTATTGTTTGGAGTAAATGCTTATCTTGATGTAGGTGCAGCTTCATTTAGTTTACAATTAAGAAGCAAGTCAGGCGACTTATCGTTAAAGTTTGTGTAAAAATAGTTTTAGAAATATTCTTTCGAAGGAGATGAATTATCTATTAGCATTAAAAGAAGAATAATACACATTGACTTTCATTAATATGCTTTTGTTTAATAAATATTAATTAATTTTGAATTTATTTTTCTTTTATCATTCAAAAGAATTGCATGTGATTTAAATATCATTTTCATTAATAATACCATTTAATTAAATGATTTCGAATTTAAAATTCAAGTTAATATAAAATCTTGATTATCAATTAGATTATTTAAATAAACCTAAAAATAGTACATTAATTATAGTTTTGTGGCTATAGGAAAAAGTCATACTCTAAATAACACGTTAAATTCTAAAACTTCAACTGGTGCTTTAGATTGCGCAAGTGTAAATAATATATATATATATATTGTAATGATACTAATAAAAATAAAAAACCAGCAATAATCAGGAGTTTTTTTGCAATAAAAATATAAATTCATGAGTGGGGTTAGACTCTGAAGCCTTATTATAAAAAATTATAAGACAAATAAGCATAAGCAAAACTAAACAATATCAAATACCTCAAAATTATATTAATCAAGAGGTATTGACTCAATTGTAGGGGGGTGATGTGATAATTTTTAGCAAATTAAAGAAGAACTTCTATTAAGGTTGATGTTCACAACATTAAATCATTCTAGAATGTGCCTTACCATATGTTTATCCAGTAGTAAGAATCTTCATTCATGGAAGGAAGATAATTAATTTTAAGCAAATATTGATAAGATTTTAATTGTTACAAATAACTACACAGCAAGCAAAAGATTAGACAAGTTGCAGCAACTAATAAATGATATTAATTTTAATTAAATGAACTTATTAATCGTAAATTAATATTGAGAGAATATGAAAAATTATAAATATTAAAACTCTTTATTATATGTTTTCAGAAAATATTTGTGATTTCGTTTGTTATTTGAATGAAGTTTGTGGCACCGGTTGACAGTATTTCCAAAATTTCATTTAAATATTTCAATTCTAATAGTAATAGCTCTTTTGCTAGGTAATGACTTTACATTCTCAATCACATCTTGAAATATTTCTCCTGATAATTAGTGCAAAATCATCACAAGCAGAGAATAGTCATCTCTCTTGGGATCAGTAGTAATTTATCCCAAATAGTTCGAGTTATAAAGATAAGGACATAAATTTTAGTCACAATAAATTGTAAGGTCCCATAAATTAGAGTTCTTTAGCTAACTCACTGCAATTTTTGTACTTATAATTAATCTCCACGTTACTAATCTTCTATGTTAAAGATTAAGTAAATCCCCTAATGAAAAGTCATATTCTCTAAGACAAAAGAGTAAATATGTAGGTCTGAAACAATTCTTTTTTATTTAGTCTAGCTGCTTTGTTTTGTTTATGTCAAATTATATGAAACCAATTGATGTCTCATTTTTTTCTCTCTCGATAAAGTCCATCTTGCTTTAGACTTAAGATCTAATGTCTCGCCAAATTAATATATACAAGAGACAATCTTTACTCAATAAATTCTTCAATAAAGTATATATGTATTTTATATGAATAGGTCTTTTTATTAATTAATTAATCAGAACTTAAGTAAGTCCTTGATAGTTGATTAGGTCTTAGTTCATAGTCAGTATTTATTGTTTATCTAATAAGGGCTGATCGTAATTTATTAAAATTCGAGATTAAACTAGCCAATTTGATTATAGTCAAAAAATTAGTTCCCTTTTGACTTGTTTCCTTATTTTTTAATTTTGGTCCCAGAGCATCATCAGAGTGGCGTACTCTTTATTTTTTTGATATCTAATTTTTGATTTTCTTCTTTCAAGTGCTGAATAAGCTATAAAAAAGTTAAATATAGGATAATAAATACGAATGGAGCTTAACAGCCTTTAAGGACTTCAGCATAAGAATCAATAGATAGGTGCTTTTTCAGTTGTGTTGTGAGGTATTTGACCACAAATTTTAATGATAAAAATTGCATGAGTACCCATCTTTATTCTTCAAATGAGAAAATCTTCCGTATTTCCTAGATACGATTCGTGTATTATTTTTTTGTCGTATTTATATCAAAATAGAGCAAGTATAGATAGTATTAGTTAGGGATTTGAATCTTTTTTCTATGTTGTCGTAATTTGAATTTGTTTTTCCTATTGATGATCCTGAGTCTCTAATAATAAAAGCTTAAAATTTAATTGAATTTTACCATTTTGCTACAAACAGTTTGAAATTTCCATAACAGACAGACTGAATAATCTTATGAGTTATGCTGCTTAATGATGATAGGCTATATCTAACTCCTTTTAGTCTGCCTTCCATTTAGTATTTAGGTTACTAAAATTAATAAATTTAATAAAGAGTCAAAATTTTAATTAAAATATTGATCGTTTAATAGCAAATTAAGGTGATTTGGACAAAATTAAGGGGAAAAAAACTAAGTTTTAATTATCAATGACTTTTTGGAATAGTTCTTTAAAAAAAAGACTACCTCAAGTTAGATAAGATCTCCTAAATCAAATAAAGAGCGTAAAGTAGAGCTTTCGTTAAATTCAGAATAATATGGTCTTTTAACAATTTAATTCTAAAAATTATCATATATTTTTTTGAAAGCTTTATTGTGATGTGCACCTATACTATCTATTAAAAATATTACTTTTTATCCACTAAATTAATTTTCAAAAATCTCTCAACATTTGAGCATCTGGAATTTTAGTTGATTTCTCTTTTATTACAAAATTCAACAGCTCATATTAACCTGAAATAAAACCAATGAAGCCAAAGTATATCAGTTAACTCTCTGTTTTTTAATTTCTTAATTTTAGTATAATCCTGTCCAAGATTTTAAAAATGTTGAGTGAAGTTTAAATATTGTTTTATCTAAAAAGATTATAATTTCCTAATGTTATTATGCTTGAATAAGTAAAGGGTATGTATGAATAAGTTTAAGATACCTAAATTTATATAGTTTAGAGTTCCAAAGCATTTATGAGGATTTAGGACATTTATACTCACATTATTTTAGAGGTACATATTTCTCACACAGGAAGTTGATATTCTTGCATCTGGAAATTTTCTATAAAAAATCTTAGCTTGATTAGTTAAAGATTACAATTTAAGTTCATTTTCAAACCAGATAGTTTAATTGATCAAGTATTATATTTAATTTTAGCTTTTTTTAAATTTTAAGGCTTGCATGGTTGCTTGATGCATACTTTTCTAATAAGATTTTTGTCATATCCAAAATGTCTGCTAAAATATTATTTATAGCTTAACTATGTAAATTTAGCAGTTTAAGGATCTTAATTTCCAATTCAAAGCTTTTAAGTTATTGTTATTTTTTCTGGACTTATACTATTTAAGATATTAGTTTTAATTTTAATTTATATTTATAAATTTAATATATCGCATCGCAAATTTTCTTAAAATTAATTCTAATAAATCATTGTATATCCAGCAAATATTTAAAGTTCTATGAGTGCTGATTACGTAGGATAATTTGGAACTCAACAAGAGATTGAAATAAATGCTAGTAAAGATTCAAAGATTAGTGACTATAATTAATTATTTTAGGTTAAAATGGTACCAATAATATATGAGTTTCTCCAATATCAATAAAAGACAAGCTTTCTAGATTTAAATTAGAATTACTTTTTATAAAAAAAAAACACAACACTAGATTAAAATAGTCTGATTGTTAATAATTTAAACTAAAACTACAAAAAATTAAAAGAATTTTGGGAGGGAGTATCCTGCCCCTACATTAATATTTATATTATACATTAACCCAATATAAAAACATTTTATATAATTTCAAAGCTTATATTTATCCATTGTATTATTATATTTTTGTAATATGTTGAACTACTCAATTTAAATAATAATATATGTTACTTTTTTAATATAATTGAAATCTCCATCATGAAAAAAAAAATTGATGTTAGAATATAAAATAATTATAAAATTCAAAATTAAAATCTTTAAAAAAGGAGGCACAATTAAACAGCAGAAACAGAATGCGAGCTAACAACAACCTCCCACCCGGAAGGAGGAGGCTGAAAGTGTTCATGGACGAGAACAACTAAGAACAACCAAAGACTCAGAAATCCATATTAGATTACTTTAAATATTCAAAGAAAGGATTGCAAATCATCTCCTGTTAGACCAGGGTGTCTAGAGTATTAATAAATATAAAAATCTTAGAAGAGTTCACTGTCGCATTGGACAACAACCGACCCTCAACTTAACATTTTCTAACCACAAAGAAAAATTGAGGGATGGGTATGAAGGAATGAACGATTTGCTAAAAATAAGAGAAGCATTAGGAGAATAAATAACATTAGTAGTAAGAGATAAATTGCTGCGCAACAGATCGAGCTAAAGATCTGCTTACAAAACGTTAGGGGACTAAGCTCAAAATTAAAACAAGATTAAATGTTGAGAGAATTAGAACTTAGGCAACCTGTAATCATCGGACTTGTTGAAACAAGAATATAGAGAATAATTGGCATAAATAGCAGTGAAATTACTCAAACCCAACCACAAGGAATGGTGGAGTATTAACACTAAACAACGGAAAATACGAAATAAAGACCGTCAAGACCCTAAGGCAATTCCTAACATCGAATATTCAAGACTTGGGGGATTCCCACTGCATATTATCAATATATACATTCCACCTAACAGTAATGAGGAGGTAAAAGGACTCCATAACAGAGTTATATCTATGATAATACCCATTAAACAAAAATGCAATCAACAGAAAATTATTTTTATGGGTGATTTCAATAAAAGAATTAAACAATAAGACCTAAATTGAAAGGACTAAAAGAATCTATACCAAAGGCGCGGGGACACACTCTAAAAGAAATTAATTGGATTAAATATTCTCATAAGTAGAAACAATATAATGTGAATCAGAGCAACTAAGATTGACTGATCACTTACTGGTTCTGGCAAGACTAAAGATTAAATACCAGGATGGTGATCTTAGATTGACAGACAGAGAGAAAACTTAGAGAATAACCGATGGTAAGAAATAATGCTGGAAAACCTTTATCGAAGAAGGAAAGAAATTGTCTTTAAAAGATCTAGACTTACCAATAAGAAGATGCTTTGAAGAGAAATTAGAAAAACAAGTTAAAGCTAAAATGGTATTAGAAACCTCCATAATGGGCAATAAGATGCAAAGGAGCGATAAGAGTAGTGCCTACATGGATGCAAAAGAATAGTGGATCGAAGCCATCAGAGACATGGATCACTGCTAAGAAAGAATGACTTAAGAGGATTCTTCTACTTAGTAAAGAGACTTCCAAAAAATAAGAAGCAAGCTGAACCCATAAAAGGTTTAACTGTAAATGGAGAAAGAATACAACTGGGAGAATAAACCAAATAACATATTTGCAAAATCTACAGTGAACTTTATAAAGATGACAGGAGTCAGAATTTAAATATAAAAGCTCACAAAGATACAATCATGACAAACGAAGAAAACAAAGGGAAATTATGGAATATAAATGAAATAGAGAGAGGCATCTTGGACTGCAACTTCAACAAAGCAATCGGGCTAGATGGATTTGATGGAAAATACTGGCTAATCAGAAATCCTAAAAAGTACAGTGAGTTAGAAAATAACCAACAGGATGAATGAAGAGAATATTTCCAAATACATAAAGCAAAGGAAGACTGATACTACTAAGCAAAATTCAGCAGAAAACTACCTAGAGATAGGGAATACGAGGCTAATATTGATAAAATACAAAATATTAGGAAATTATAAATACAAAATAAATAAAAACTGACAGTAAAATGATATTTTTAATATAGTTTTGATTAATATGCGAAAAAAACTAAACAATGCGAATAAATTATGAATGTTTCTTTTTTATTTACTAACTGTGATTTATATTAATTTATGAAAATTTATATTTTCCCAAGTTTTCCTAAATATTTCTATTTTTATCAAAGAAATATTTTTGGGATTTATTATTAAATAATTAATTTAGTATTTTTTTTATAGAGCACATATATTGTGCATTACCATCTCCATCTCTAATATATTGTCAGGAGCGCGCGTAGTCTAGTTAAGTTTTTTATATTCTCATTTATTCTCTTTAAATTTGGAAGAATTAGTAAAATTGTAGTGATAATTAAATAAAATAGTACTAGAAGTTTAAGTATTGAATGTAAATATAGAAATATAGTTAAAATACTTTCTTAAAGCACCATAGATAAAATAGTACTCTTACATCCAATATTGATTTTATAATAAGCAAATATATTGTTTTTATTATTCTATCTATTAAAATTTAAATTCAAAAATTCATGATCGATAAGAGTGAACTCCCACAAGAGAAAGATTATAGAGAAAGTGATTATCAATAAGATCAATGCTGAGGAAAGTCAACTAGTCTAGACAGGGAACTATCAAAACGGGTTTAAATAGAACAAGAGCACTCATATTAACTTGTTCAGACTGATTAAACACATGAAAGAATCAAGAAGGATGAGAGGAGATACGGAGGCATGCGTCTTCAAAGATTTATAAAGCACATACGACTCAGTCTGGAAAGAAAAGCTAATGAGCATTTTACAAAATATAATCTAGACAGAGAAAGATAGAGGAATAGTAGAATTAATTGAAGAACTTTATAAAATAACAAAATCAAGCATGAAGGAGAAAAAATTCAGGCTAAGAAAGGAATGTCGTAAGGCAGCAGACTTTCCACAATGCTGTTCAACATATATCTGCAAGACGCAATTTACTCAATTAAGGAATTCATGTCATTAGTTAAATAAGGGAAGCAACTGGCATTTGCTGACGACCTCGTCATTAACGTAAGAAATCTAAAATAACTAAAAAGGGAGACAAAAAGTTTCAGGGAAAAAGAAAACCCCACAATTTGAAAATCAACATGAAGAAGACCTATTTCATGAGCGATGCTAAAATCTTTAAAAAAATGAGTTAGTAAATAGAATAAGTAAGCTAAAGGAAATTAAATACCTATGACTAAACATTTGCTTAAACTATAAATTGTTAGTCATAAGAACTTGGGAAGACATAAAAAGACAAACACACTTTTACCAAAGCCTTACTAAATCCAACAATCCTACAATATGCGACACTATATTTGTAGCTCAAATTAGATCACTTGTCATTTACAAATATACTCCACTCGTAGTGTCAAGATGCATAAAGTTACAGGAAATAGATAAAATTAAAACTTAATTAAAGAGAATAGCATTAAAGACCCCCTAGAGACATTAATAACAAAATACTGAGGAATGTTACTTAATTGAATGAAAGTTGAAAAAGCGAAATCATCAACTAAATAGTTCAGAAGAAATTGAAATTAGCTAAACCAGCTATAGAAAAGTACTTTTTTTAAACAACAGGCAAAATTTCAGATAAAAAAAAGGAAAGGGATGTCATAAAAAGAAAGAAGCTTTTCTTAATAAAGAAGGTTATGGATACAATGATGGCAATTAGTTAAGGTAGAACAGTTGTGAACTACTGCATGAGTCACTATTGCGATGTCCACTAAGCATTTGCTGATGCAAATTATATGAAAAATTGCTATTTGATGAATGAAGCAGAGATCTGGCTATGTTAAACAAAGTAAGAAACGAACATACATTAGTGGACTTAAACAATAAAACCTAGATTGAGGTAATTTCAAATCAGCACTTCTGTAAAATGCTTTGAAACTTTTTCAAAGTCTTAATTACATGTTTTGATAAATATAGTGTATAATATGAGTGGCTACGTTGTCTAACTTTGAATTTCAAGGTAATATCTAAATAAGCATTTTTTTGAAAGAAGTGATATAATGTTGAATTGCAAAAGTTCCTAGGAATTTTTTAAATATATTTTTATCTATGAATCATGTTAAAGTTAACTAGAGGCTGGAGTAATCCCTGATGTGTTTTAAGTAAATGTTACCATCAATTTTAATTCTATGAATTCCCAGAAATCGTCTTAAAAATCAGCTTTTCAAAGAAGACATGGCCCGGTACAGTATATAGATTTTCCAAAAAGCAATCAAATCTTTATATCTTTTAACCAAACAATCAAGTATCAATGTGAAAGGAACCTATTGCTGATGTGTTTACTTTAGATTATCGTTTTTTAAATATATCCTGAAGACTCTTGCTTGCAAATAAGTGGCCAAACTTTTTTAAATTTGAGGTATTCACAGGAATTATCTTTGATAAGAGCAATTGCATACTCCCTTATATAAAGATATTTACTTGAGTTATTTCAAAGCTCCAAAAGCTCTAGTGATACTTGAAAATATGGCCAATCTGGCCAATCTATAAAATGCTGAGCTTTATTGAGTTTGCTTAAACAATTATTTATATAGGCCAGAATATCAATGCTAATTGATGTACAAATTGCAAAGCTCTTTTGCGAGAAGTTTAGACATACAATTCTGGATCTTGAAAATATCAAACAAAAAAGTAAGCATCTCTCGTGTAGAAATATCTCTTACAATTTTGTTCCTTATCATTAAAAAACAATTGAATAATATTGCTTTCGATTTTTATGAATGCCTAAGAGTGCTGTTTAATACACAAATTGAGAAAATAAAGACATGCAGATATAAATCGTTTCTGTTTTCTCAACTTATATTTTCCTTAAATGTATATTACACTCATGTAATATATCTTCGACCCTTCTCCTTATTCCAATATGTGCTCAGTATACCTAAAAAAGCAAATCACTAAGATTGATTTTTTAGTATTTAATAGAAGTATCGTCTGCATTCAATTAAACCGTTTGAATTGCAAAAGAATTTTTAATTGTACTTTCGTGCCTACTCCTTTAACTATTGGAATAAAGTAGAGGTATTAAGGTTCTCTCAATAACTGAGTTAAAAAATTTAATTGAATGTCATGTCGTGTCGAATAAATGAAAAAGAGATAAAAGATTCAAGAAAAAAGGATTTTAAGCATTCGTCGCCTCAAATTTCATTATAACAATATAAGTTTAAATCTCAGCTTTCAAAGAAAAGACGTGGTTCTCGTCGGCAGATATGAAAATGCAATTATAAAACTTTGTTGAGAACTTAATTTTGATTGAGTCCTGAAAATTGAATTTAGCCGAAACATGTTCAAAGCTTCAAAATATTAAGTCAAAGTCGAACCTTAAACAAAAATCATATCAAATTTTACAAGATTTGCTACTAATAAATGCGTTTGTAACAGACGATTAGAATATCATTAAGAAGTTTGTTTTCTCGACGAGGAAAGAATATTAAGCATTTGATCTGCTTTGTCTTATTATAAAACTTTTTATTTTGTCAATTCCAGCAAAAGTTATCATAACAAGTTATAAACTTCAAGTTGCTATTGATATTAGTGTGAAATTTGAGCTAATCGATTGTGACAAAAATATCACCTTATAAATGCGTTTGTAACATACGATTAGAATATCATTAAGAAGTTTGTTTTCTCGACGAGGAAAGAATATTAAGCATTTGCATCTGCTTTGTCTTATTATAAAACTTTTTATTTTGTCAATTCCAGCAAAAGTTATCATAACAAGTTATAAACTTCAAGTTGCTATTGATATTAGTGTGAAATTTGAGCTAATCGATTGTGACAAAAATATCACCTTATAAATGCGTTTGTAACATACGATTAGAATATCATTAAGAAGTTTGTTTTCTCGACGAGGAAAGAATATTAAGCATTTGATCTGCTTTGTCTTATTATAAAACTTTTTATTTTGTCAATTCCAGCATAAGGTATCATAACAAGTTATAAACTTCAAGTTGCGATTGATATTAGTGTGAAATTTGAGCTAATCGATTGTGACAAAAATATCACCTTATAATTGCGTTTGTAACATACGATAAGAATATCATTAAGAAGTTTGTTTTCTCGACGAGGAAAGAATATTAAGCATTTGATCTGCTTTGTCTTATTATAAAACTTTTTATTTTGTCAATTCCAGCATAAGGTATCATAACAAGTTATAAACTTCAAGTTGCGATTGATATTAGTGTGAAATTTGAGCTAATCGATTGTGACAAAAATATCACCTTATAATTGCGTTTGTAACATACGATTAGAATATCATTAAGAAGTTTGTTTTCTCGACGAGGAAAGAATATTAAGCATTTGATCTGCTTTGTCTTATTATAAAACTTTTTATTTTGTCAATTCCAGCATAAGGTATCATAACAAGTTATAAACTTCAAGTTGCGATTGATATTAGTGTGAAATTTGAGCTAATCGATTGTGACAAAAATATCACCAAATGACCTCTAATTTATTGAGTTAAAGTGAAACTTTAAGATAAATAATATAGAAATAGGCAATTTGCAATTTCAAATCAGCACTTCTGTAAAATGCTTTGAAACTTTTTCAAAGTCTTAATTGCATGTTTTGATAAATATAGTGTATAATATGAGTGGCTACGTTGTCTAACTTTGAATTTCAAGGTAATATCTAAATAAGCATTTTTTTGAAAGAAGTGATATAATGTTGAATTGCAAAAGTTCCTAGGAATTCTTTAAATATATTTTTATCTATGAATCATGTTTAAAGTTAACTAGAGGCTGGAGTAATCGCCTGATGTGTTTTAAGTAAATGTTACCATCAATTTTAATTCTATGAATTCCCAGAAATCGTCTAAGAAATGAGCTTTTCAATGAAGACATGGCCCGGTACAGTATATTGATTTTCCAAAAAGCAATCAAATCTTTATATCTTTTAACCAAACAATCAAGTATCAATGTGAAAGGAACCTATTGCTGATGTGTTTACTTTAGATTATCGTTTTTTAAATATATCCTGAAGACTCTTGCTTGCAAATAAGTGACCAAACTTTTTTAAATTTGAGGTATTCACAGGAAATATCTTTGATAAGAGCAATTGCATACTCCCTTTTATAAAGATATTTACTTGAGTTATTTCAAAGCTCCAAAAGCTCTAGTGATACTTGAAAATATGGCCAATCTGGCCAATCTATAAAATGCTGAACTTTTTTGAGTTTGCTTAAACAATTATTTATATAGGCCAGAATATCAATGCTAATTGATGTACAAATTGCAAAGCTCTTTTGCGAGAAAATTAGACATACAATTCTGGATCTTGAAAATATCAAACAAAAAAGTAAGCATCTCTCGTGTAGAAATATCTCTTACAATTTTGTTCCTTATCATTAAAAAACAATTGAATAATATTGCTTTCGATTTTTATGAATGCCTAAGAGTGCTGTTTAATACACAAATTGAGAAAATAAAGACATGCAGATATAAATCGTTTCTGTTTTCTCAACTTATATTTTCCTTAAATGTATATTACACTCATGTAATATATCTTCGACCCTTCTCCTTATTCCAATATGTGCTCAGTATACCTAAAAAAGCAAATCACTAAGATTGATTTTTAGTATTTAATAGAAGTATCGTCTGCATTCAATTAAACCGTTTGAATTGCAAAAGAATTTATAATTGTACTTTCGTGCCTACTCCTTTAACTATTGGAATAAAGTAGAGGTATTAAGGTTCTCTCAATAACTGAGTTAAAAAATTTAATTGAATGTCATGTCGTGTCGATAAATGAAAAAGAGATAAAAGATACAAGAAAAAAGGATTTTAAGCATTCGTCGCATCAAATTTCATTAAAACAATATAAGTTTAAATCTCAACTTTCAAAGAAATGACGTGGTTCTCGTCGGCAGATATGAAAATGCAATTATAAAACTTTGTTGAGAACTTAATCTTGATTGAGTACTGAAAATTGAATTTAGCCGAAACATGTTCAAAGCTTCAAAATATTAAGTCAAAGTCGAACCTTAAACAAAAATCATATCAAATTTTACAAGATTTGCTACTAATAAATGCGTTTGTAACAGACGATTAGAATATCATTAAGAAGTTTGTTTTCTCGACGAGGAAAGAATATTAAGCATTTGATCTGCTTTGTCTTATTATAAAACTTTTTATTTTGTCAATTCCAGCATAAGGTATCAGAACAAGTTATAAAATGTAAGTTGCGATAAAAATTAATGTGAAATTTGAGCTAATCGATTGTGACAAAAATATCACCTTATAATTGCGTTTGTAACAGACGATTAGAATATCATTAAAAAGTTTGTTTTCTCGACGAGGAAAGAATATTAAGCATTTGATCTGCTTTGTCTTATTATAAAACTTTTTATTATGTCAATTCCAGCATAAGGTATCATAACAAGTTATAAACTTCAAGTTGCGATTGAAATTATTGTGAAATTTGAGCTAATCGATTGTGACAAAAATATCACCAAATGACCTCTAATTTATTGAGTTAAAGGGAAACTTTAAGATAAATAATATAGAAATAGGCAATTTGCAATTTCAAATCAGCACTTCTGTAAAATGCTTTGAAACTTTTTCAAAGTCTTAATTACATATTTTGATAAATATAGTGTATAATATGAGTGGCTACGTTGTCTAACTTTGAATTTCAAGGTAATATCTAAATAAGCATTTTTTTGAAAGAAGTGATATAATGTTGAATTGCAAAAGTTCCTAGGAATTCTTTAAATATATTTTTATCTATGAATCATGTTTAAAGTTAACTAGAGGTTGGAGCTATCGCTAATGTGTTTAAAGTAAACGTTACCATCAATTTTAATTCAATGAATTCCCAGAAATCGTCTAAGAAATGAGCTTTTCAAAGAAGACATGGCCCGGTACAGTATATAGATTTTCCAAAAAGCAATCAAATCTTTATATCTTTTAACCAAACAATCAAGTATCAATGTGAAAGGAACCTATTGCTGATGTGTTTACTTTAGATTATCGTATTTTAAATATATCCTGAAGACTCTTGCTTGCAAATAAGAGACCAAACTTTATTAAATTTGAGGTATTCACAAGAAATATCTTTGATAAGAGCAGTTGCATACTCCCTTTTATAAAGATATTTACTTGAGTTATTTCAAAGCTCCAAAAGCTCTAGTGATACTTGAATATCTGGCCAATCTGGCCAATCTATAAAATGCTGAGCTTTTTTGAGTTTGCTTAAACAATTATTTATATAGGCCAGAATATCAATGCTAATTGATGTACAAATTGCAAAGCTCTTTTGCGAGAAAATTAGACATACAATTCTGGATCTTGAAAATATCAAACAAAAAAGTAAGCATCTCTCGTGTAGAAATATCTCTTACAATTTTGTTCCTTATCATTAAAAAACAATTGAATAATATTGCTTTCGATTTTTATGAATGCCTAAGAGTGCTGTTTAATACACAAATTGAGAAAATAAAGACATGCAGATATAAATCGTTTCTGTTTTCTCAACTTATATTTTCCTTAAATGTATATTACACTCATGTAATATATCTTCGACCCTTCTCCTTATTCCAATATGTGCTCAGTATACCTAAAAAAGCAAATCACTAAGATTGATTTTTTAGTATTTAATAGAAGTATCGTCTGCATTCAATTAAACCGTTTGAATTGCAAAAGAATTTTTAATTGTACTTTCGTGCCTACTCCTTTAAC
>ARYC01019792.1:0-28348 GCA_000711775.1 Oxytricha trifallax
GCTTTAGACGATTGGATAAGAAATAAAACATACATAATAGTAGTAGAATTTGTTGATGAGGATATGAAAAATTATTGAAAAACATTTACAAATCTCAAAAGCAATATTTGAAATTATTCCTCTTAAATATTAATATCAGAAGAAGAAATAATATATAAATTTAGATCACTCTATTTAAAACAATGATCATTATGAAAAAAAGCCAACAATAGACTCACTTATATAACAAAATTAGTAAAGTTATAATCCATTACATTATTGAAATGCTAGAATGTAAGAATCTAAAAGCAAATAATGACTAATTATCCAATAATTTATTTCTAATTTTATATATTTGATATTAAAATTTGATGAGATAAATCTACAAGGGAATTCCATAAAGTCCATTAAACTAATAAATTTGCATTTTAGAATTGCCTTAGAATCTTGAAGAAATTAATCAATTATATATCAATTTTTAAAGAAACATTTCGTAATTAGGGTGGTAGATTGTCTTTGTAAGTCTCAAAAGATTCCTATTTAATGAAGAAGAAACAAATTATTAAATTTATTAATAATTATTTTGAGAATATTTATTTATGAGGGGATTAATATAATTATGGAAATAAATACATAATCGAAAAGCGATAGAAATTATTTACAAACCTGAGATAGATGATTTTTAATTTTAATTTGTTTCTTGTAAAATAAGAGAGATGAAAAAATAAAATATTTAATATTGTAATAAGATGCATGTGATAATCGAATTGGTAGGTTACTACAGAAAGATTCAAACAAAACTTAAAGACGACTATTTCTCAATTATATACCATAATGTTGAATAATTAGTTAGGAGGAAAGTCAAGGTTTACAGATGAGTTAATTTAAATTTATTAGTTAAAAGTTAAAGAATATTTTTAATATATATATTGATAATTATCCTTTTTCTATAATCATCAATGGAGAGTAAATTATTTAAGATTTACTCTTGATAAGCTTATTTTTTATATCATTTGACAAATGATATAATAGTGCGTAATTAATTGTCATAGTATTTATGAACTTATTAGGTATTTTATGATTCTAAAATAAATATCAAGAGCTTATAATATAAAATAAGATAATGAAAAATATAAAGTGATTGGATTGTAATTAGTAGATGAAGGTAATCCAACAATTTAGCAAAGACTCTAATAATAAGAAGTAGTTGCAACAACTCCATACGAGAAGAAATTAAGATGTAATTACGAGATATTAGGAATAAAGAGAAGTGAGCAAGTAAAGTCATAAGAAAAACAGAAGAGGCAAATATAAGACTGAGAAATTAACATAGTTTTTAATTAGATCATTTTTAAATAAGAATAGTTGTCAGATTCAAGAAAAATGTTGCTTGATTCTAGCCGTAATGTGCTATTATAAAATGAATCTGTTAGCCTTATCTATAATTTACATAATTCGTGTTTTAAAAGTACTTAGTTGCAAGTATTCATGGTTTGCTGATAATTTGCAGTAATTGGTTAGACTCATTAATATTTTAAATCCATCATTGAATTATTGAAAAATGAAGAGCACAAGATAAAGAAATATTTCTAAGAAATGTTTAGAAATTAAGCTAATAAGTATAGTTATTAGTGCGTTAGTAATTATTAATTTAAGATAGTTCTTATTAGAATAATATCAAGTAATTACTTATAAACATACTATAAAATAATATCTATAATATGTAAAAGAAAACTAGAATTGAATGAGGCTTGATGATTTGAGATAAGCTTTTGATAATTTTCATAAATAGATAGAGTAAAACTATTTTAGCTAGTGTACATAAATTAATAGCTGGATTATGACTGTCTAAAAAAATATGTGAGATAATAAGAGTCTATATAATATAAAATAATAAATGATAATTATTTATATTCAAAATATAAAATCAAGGAATTAATAATCACTCTATTAATACTGAGACATTGAAGAATAATTACTATTTCATAATCATTATCATTTGAGTTTTTATATTCTTCATATCCCATTTCAGCATAGTTATGATCAGTAATCGTCTAAACATCTGAGTAAACAACCTTGAAACTAGAATTTCATCAAATGATCTTTTTTAATTATACCACAAAATTTACACTGCTATTAACATAAAAGTCATATTTCCATAGGCAGGTGGGAAAAGCTGTCCATCGAAATTAAAAAATAGCTGAGAATTATAAATCTTTCCTGAATTTTTTAAAAAGTATATAATCAGAAAATTAAAATCTTTTATTTATCCAGCACTTACCAATAGGTTTACAAATTACGATATTCCAGTTAAATGCGTTTGTAGAAACGATAGGATATTATTAGTATTGCTGATTAGTCTTGTTATGCCTTGATTATTAAACTAATTATTCTAAAAATTGTTCTTTTGTTCCTTGCGCTTTATTGTTTGGAGTAAATGCTTATCTTGATGTAGGTGCAGCTTCATTTAGTTTACAATTAAGAAGCAAGTCAGGCGACTTATCGTTAAAGTTTGTGTAAAAATAGTTTTAGAAATATTCTTTCGAAGGAGATGAATTATCTATTAGCATTAAAAGAAGAATAATACACATTGACTTTCATTAATATGCTTTTGTTTAATAAATATTAATTAATTTTGAATTTATTTTTCTTTTATCATTCAAAAGAATTGCATGTGATTTAAATATCATTTTCATTAATAATACCATTTAATTAAATGATTTCGAATTTAAAATTCAAGTTAATATAAAATCTTGATTATCAATTAGATTATTTAAATAAACCTAAAAATAGTACATTAATTATAGTTTTGTGGCTATAGGAAAAAGTCATACTCTAAATAACACGTTAAATTCTAAAACTTCAACTGGTGCTTTAGATTGCGCAAGTGTAAATAATATATATATATATATTGTAATGATACTAATAAAAATAAAAAACCAGCAATAATCAGGAGTTTTTTTGCAATAAAAATATAAATTCATGAGTGGGGTTAGACTCTGAAGCCTTATTATAAAAAATTATAAGACAAATAAGCATAAGCAAAACTAAACAATATCAAATACCTCAAAATTATATTAATCAAGAGGTATTGACTCAATTGTAGGGGGGTGATGTGATAATTTTTAGCAAATTAAAGAAGAACTTCTATTAAGGTTGATGTTCACAACATTAAATCATTCTAGAATGTGCCTTACCATATGTTTATCCAGTAGTAAGAATCTTCATTCATGGAAGGAAGATAATTAATTTTAAGCAAATATTGATAAGATTTTAATTGTTACAAATAACTACACAGCAAGCAAAAGATTAGACAAGTTGCAGCAACTAATAAATGATATTAATTTTAATTAAATGAACTTATTAATCGTAAATTAATATTGAGAGAATATGAAAAATTATAAATATTAAAACTCTTTATTATATGTTTTCAGAAAATATTTGTGATTTCGTTTGTTATTTGAATGAAGTTTGTGGCACCGGTTGACAGTATTTCCAAAATTTCATTTAAATATTTCAATTCTAATAGTAATAGCTCTTTTGCTAGGTAATGACTTTACATTCTCAATCACATCTTGAAATATTTCTCCTGATAATTAGTGCAAAATCATCACAAGCAGAGAATAGTCATCTCTCTTGGGATCAGTAGTAATTTATCCCAAATAGTTCGAGTTATAAAGATAAGGACATAAATTTTAGTCACAATAAATTGTAAGGTCCCATAAATTAGAGTTCTTTAGCTAACTCACTGCAATTTTTGTACTTATAATTAATCTCCACGTTACTAATCTTCTATGTTAAAGATTAAGTAAATCCCCTAATGAAAAGTCATATTCTCTAAGACAAAAGAGTAAATATGTAGGTCTGAAACAATTCTTTTTTATTTAGTCTAGCTGCTTTGTTTTGTTTATGTCAAATTATATGAAACCAATTGATGTCTCATTTTTTTCTCTCTCGATAAAGTCCATCTTGCTTTAGACTTAAGATCTAATGTCTCGCCAAATTAATATATACAAGAGACAATCTTTACTCAATAAATTCTTCAATAAAGTATATATGTATTTTATATGAATAGGTCTTTTTATTAATTAATTAATCAGAACTTAAGTAAGTCCTTGATAGTTGATTAGGTCTTAGTTCATAGTCAGTATTTATTGTTTATCTAATAAGGGCTGATCGTAATTTATTAAAATTCGAGATTAAACTAGCCAATTTGATTATAGTCAAAAAATTAGTTCCCTTTTGACTTGTTTCCTTATTTTTTAATTTTGGTCCCAGAGCATCATCAGAGTGGCGTACTCTTTATTTTTTTGATATCTAATTTTTGATTTTCTTCTTTCAAGTGCTGAATAAGCTATAAAAAAGTTAAATATAGGATAATAAATACGAATGGAGCTTAACAGCCTTTAAGGACTTCAGCATAAGAATCAATAGATAGGTGCTTTTTCAGTTGTGTTGTGAGGTATTTGACCACAAATTTTAATGATAAAAATTGCATGAGTACCCATCTTTATTCTTCAAATGAGAAAATCTTCCGTATTTCCTAGATACGATTCGTGTATTATTTTTTTGTCGTATTTATATCAAAATAGAGCAAGTATAGATAGTATTAGTTAGGGATTTGAATCTTTTTTCTATGTTGTCGTAATTTGAATTTGTTTTTCCTATTGATGATCCTGAGTCTCTAATAATAAAAGCTTAAAATTTAATTGAATTTTACCATTTTGCTACAAACAGTTTGAAATTTCCATAACAGACAGACTGAATAATCTTATGAGTTATGCTGCTTAATGATGATAGGCTATATCTAACTCCTTTTAGTCTGCCTTCCATTTAGTATTTAGGTTACTAAAATTAATAAATTTAATAAAGAGTCAAAATTTTAATTAAAATATTGATCGTTTAATAGCAAATTAAGGTGATTTGGACAAAATTAAGGGGAAAAAAACTAAGTTTTAATTATCAATGACTTTTTGGAATAGTTCTTTAAAAAAAAGACTACCTCAAGTTAGATAAGATCTCCTAAATCAAATAAAGAGCGTAAAGTAGAGCTTTCGTTAAATTCAGAATAATATGGTCTTTTAACAATTTAATTCTAAAAATTATCATATATTTTTTTGAAAGCTTTATTGTGATGTGCACCTATACTATCTATTAAAAATATTACTTTTTATCCACTAAATTAATTTTCAAAAATCTCTCAACATTTGAGCATCTGGAATTTTAGTTGATTTCTCTTTTATTACAAAATTCAACAGCTCATATTAACCTGAAATAAAACCAATGAAGCCAAAGTATATCAGTTAACTCTCTGTTTTTTAATTTCTTAATTTTAGTATAATCCTGTCCAAGATTTTAAAAATGTTGAGTGAAGTTTAAATATTGTTTTATCTAAAAAGATTATAATTTCCTAATGTTATTATGCTTGAATAAGTAAAGGGTATGTATGAATAAGTTTAAGATACCTAAATTTATATAGTTTAGAGTTCCAAAGCATTTATGAGGATTTAGGACATTTATACTCACATTATTTTAGAGGTACATATTTCTCACACAGGAAGTTGATATTCTTGCATCTGGAAATTTTCTATAAAAAATCTTAGCTTGATTAGTTAAAGATTACAATTTAAGTTCATTTTCAAACCAGATAGTTTAATTGATCAAGTATTATATTTAATTTTAGCTTTTTTTAAATTTTAAGGCTTGCATGGTTGCTTGATGCATACTTTTCTAATAAGATTTTTGTCATATCCAAAATGTCTGCTAAAATATTATTTATAGCTTAACTATGTAAATTTAGCAGTTTAAGGATCTTAATTTCCAATTCAAAGCTTTTAAGTTATTGTTATTTTTTCTGGACTTATACTATTTAAGATATTAGTTTTAATTTTAATTTATATTTATAAATTTAATATATCGCATCGCAAATTTTCTTAAAATTAATTCTAATAAATCATTGTATATCCAGCAAATATTTAAAGTTCTATGAGTGCTGATTACGTAGGATAATTTGGAACTCAACAAGAGATTGAAATAAATGCTAGTAAAGATTCAAAGATTAGTGACTATAATTAATTATTTTAGGTTAAAATGGTACCAATAATATATGAGTTTCTCCAATATCAATAAAAGACAAGCTTTCTAGATTTAAATTAGAATTACTTTTTATAAAAAAAAAACACAACACTAGATTAAAATAGTCTGATTGTTAATAATTTAAACTAAAACTACAAAAAATTAAAAGAATTTTGGGAGGGAGTATCCTGCCCCTACATTAATATTTATATTATACATTAACCCAATATAAAAACATTTTATATAATTTCAAAGCTTATATTTATCCATTGTATTATTATATTTTTGTAATATGTTGAACTACTCAATTTAAATAATAATATATGTTACTTTTTTAATATAATTGAAATCTCCATCATGAAAAAAAAAATTGATGTTAGAATATAAAATAATTATAAAATTCAAAATTAAAATCTTTAAAAAAGGAGGCACAATTAAACAGCAGAAACAGAATGCGAGCTAACAACAACCTCCCACCCGGAAGGAGGAGGCTGAAAGTGTTCATGGACGAGAACAACTAAGAACAACCAAAGACTCAGAAATCCATATTAGATTACTTTAAATATTCAAAGAAAGGATTGCAAATCATCTCCTGTTAGACCAGGGTGTCTAGAGTATTAATAAATATAAAAATCTTAGAAGAGTTCACTGTCGCATTGGACAACAACCGACCCTCAACTTAACATTTTCTAACCACAAAGAAAAATTGAGGGATGGGTATGAAGGAATGAACGATTTGCTAAAAATAAGAGAAGCATTAGGAGAATAAATAACATTAGTAGTAAGAGATAAATTGCTGCGCAACAGATCGAGCTAAAGATCTGCTTACAAAACGTTAGGGGACTAAGCTCAAAATTAAAACAAGATTAAATGTTGAGAGAATTAGAACTTAGGCAACCTGTAATCATCGGACTTGTTGAAACAAGAATATAGAGAATAATTGGCATAAATAGCAGTGAAATTACTCAAACCCAACCACAAGGAATGGTGGAGTATTAACACTAAACAACGGAAAATACGAAATAAAGACCGTCAAGACCCTAAGGCAATTCCTAACATCGAATATTCAAGACTTGGGGGATTCCCACTGCATATTATCAATATATACATTCCACCTAACAGTAATGAGGAGGTAAAAGGACTCCATAACAGAGTTATATCTATGATAATACCCATTAAACAAAAATGCAATCAACAGAAAATTATTTTTATGGGTGATTTCAATAAAAGAATTAAACAATAAGACCTAAATTGAAAGGACTAAAAGAATCTATACCAAAGGCGCGGGGACACACTCTAAAAGAAATTAATTGGATTAAATATTCTCATAAGTAGAAACAATATAATGTGAATCAGAGCAACTAAGATTGACTGATCACTTACTGGTTCTGGCAAGACTAAAGATTAAATACCAGGATGGTGATCTTAGATTGACAGACAGAGAGAAAACTTAGAGAATAACCGATGGTAAGAAATAATGCTGGAAAACCTTTATCGAAGAAGGAAAGAAATTGTCTTTAAAAGATCTAGACTTACCAATAAGAAGATGCTTTGAAGAGAAATTAGAAAAACAAGTTAAAGCTAAAATGGTATTAGAAACCTCCATAATGGGCAATAAGATGCAAAGGAGCGATAAGAGTAGTGCCTACATGGATGCAAAAGAATAGTGGATCGAAGCCATCAGAGACATGGATCACTGCTAAGAAAGAATGACTTAAGAGGATTCTTCTACTTAGTAAAGAGACTTCCAAAAAATAAGAAGCAAGCTGAACCCATAAAAGGTTTAACTGTAAATGGAGAAAGAATACAACTGGGAGAATAAACCAAATAACATATTTGCAAAATCTACAGTGAACTTTATAAAGATGACAGGAGTCAGAATTTAAATATAAAAGCTCACAAAGATACAATCATGACAAACGAAGAAAACAAAGGGAAATTATGGAATATAAATGAAATAGAGAGAGGCATCTTGGACTGCAACTTCAACAAAGCAATCGGGCTAGATGGATTTGATGGAAAATACTGGCTAATCAGAAATCCTAAAAAGTACAGTGAGTTAGAAAATAACCAACAGGATGAATGAAGAGAATATTTCCAAATACATAAAGCAAAGGAAGACTGATACTACTAAGCAAAATTCAGCAGAAAACTACCTAGAGATAGGGAATACGAGGCTAATATTGATAAAATACAAAATATTAGGAAATTATAAATACAAAATAAATAAAAACTGACAGTAAAATGATATTTTTAATATAGTTTTGATTAATATGCGAAAAAAACTAAACAATGCGAATAAATTATGAATGTTTCTTTTTTATTTACTAACTGTGATTTATATTAATTTATGAAAATTTATATTTTCCCAAGTTTTCCTAAATATTTCTATTTTTATCAAAGAAATATTTTTGGGATTTATTATTAAATAATTAATTTAGTATTTTTTTTATAGAGCACATATATTGTGCATTACCATCTCCATCTCTAATATATTGTCAGGAGCGCGCGTAGTCTAGTTAAGTTTTTTATATTCTCATTTATTCTCTTTAAATTTGGAAGAATTAGTAAAATTGTAGTGATAATTAAATAAAATAGTACTAGAAGTTTAAGTATTGAATGTAAATATAGAAATATAGTTAAAATACTTTCTTAAAGCACCATAGATAAAATAGTACTCTTACATCCAATATTGATTTTATAATAAGCAAATATATTGTTTTTATTATTCTATCTATTAAAATTTAAATTCAAAAATTCATGATCGATAAGAGTGAACTCCCACAAGAGAAAGATTATAGAGAAAGTGATTATCAATAAGATCAATGCTGAGGAAAGTCAACTAGTCTAGACAGGGAACTATCAAAACGGGTTTAAATAGAACAAGAGCACTCATATTAACTTGTTCAGACTGATTAAACACATGAAAGAATCAAGAAGGATGAGAGGAGATACGGAGGCATGCGTCTTCAAAGATTTATAAAGCACATACGACTCAGTCTGGAAAGAAAAGCTAATGAGCATTTTACAAAATATAATCTAGACAGAGAAAGATAGAGGAATAGTAGAATTAATTGAAGAACTTTATAAAATAACAAAATCAAGCATGAAGGAGAAAAAATTCAGGCTAAGAAAGGAATGTCGTAAGGCAGCAGACTTTCCACAATGCTGTTCAACATATATCTGCAAGACGCAATTTACTCAATTAAGGAATTCATGTCATTAGTTAAATAAGGGAAGCAACTGGCATTTGCTGACGACCTCGTCATTAACGTAAGAAATCTAAAATAACTAAAAAGGGAGACAAAAAGTTTCAGGGAAAAAGAAAACCCCACAATTTGAAAATCAACATGAAGAAGACCTATTTCATGAGCGATGCTAAAATCTTTAAAAAAATGAGTTAGTAAATAGAATAAGTAAGCTAAAGGAAATTAAATACCTATGACTAAACATTTGCTTAAACTATAAATTGTTAGTCATAAGAACTTGGGAAGACATAAAAAGACAAACACACTTTTACCAAAGCCTTACTAAATCCAACAATCCTACAATATGCGACACTATATTTGTAGCTCAAATTAGATCACTTGTCATTTACAAATATACTCCACTCGTAGTGTCAAGATGCATAAAGTTACAGGAAATAGATAAAATTAAAACTTAATTAAAGAGAATAGCATTAAAGACCCCCTAGAGACATTAATAACAAAATACTGAGGAATGTTACTTAATTGAATGAAAGTTGAAAAAGCGAAATCATCAACTAAATAGTTCAGAAGAAATTGAAATTAGCTAAACCAGCTATAGAAAAGTACTTTTTTTAAACAACAGGCAAAATTTCAGATAAAAAAAAGGAAAGGGATGTCATAAAAAGAAAGAAGCTTTTCTTAATAAAGAAGGTTATGGATACAATGATGGCAATTAGTTAAGGTAGAACAGTTGTGAACTACTGCATGAGTCACTATTGCGATGTCCACTAAGCATTTGCTGATGCAAATTATATGAAAAATTGCTATTTGATGAATGAAGCAGAGATCTGGCTATGTTAAACAAAGTAAGAAACGAACATACATTAGTGGACTTAAACAATAAAACCTAGATTGAGGTAATTTCAAATCAGCACTTCTGTAAAATGCTTTGAAACTTTTTCAAAGTCTTAATTACATGTTTTGATAAATATAGTGTATAATATGAGTGGCTACGTTGTCTAACTTTGAATTTCAAGGTAATATCTAAATAAGCATTTTTTTGAAAGAAGTGATATAATGTTGAATTGCAAAAGTTCCTAGGAATTCTTTAAATATATTTTTATCTATGAATCATGTTTAAAGTTTACTAGAGGCTGGAGTAATCCCTGATGTGTTTTAAGTAAATGTTACCATCAATTTTAATTCTATGAATTCCCAGAAATCGTCTTAAAAATCAGCTTTTCAAAGAAGACATGGCCCGGTACAGTATATAGATTTTCCAAAAAGCAATCAAATCTTTATATCTTTTAACCAAACAATCAAGTATCAATGTGATAGGAACCTATTGCTGATGTGTTTACTTTAGATTATCGTTTTTTAAATATATCCTGAAGACTCTTGCTTGCAAATAAGTGACCAAACTTTATTAAATTTGAGGTATTCACAAGAAATATCTTTGATAAGAGCAGTTACATACTCCCTTTTATAAAGATATTTACTTGAGTTATTTCAAAGCTCCAAAAGCTCTAGTGATACTTGAAAATGTGGTCAATCTGGCCAATCTATAAAATGCTGAGCTTTTTTGAGTTTGCTTAAACAATTATTTATATAGGCCAGAATATCAATGCTAATTGATGTACAAATTGCAAAGCTCTTTTGCGAGAAAATTAGACATACAATTCTGGATCTTGAAAATATCAAACAAAAAAGTAAGCATCTCTCGTGTAGAAATATCTCTTACAATTTTGTTCCTTATCATTAAAAAACAATTGAATAATATTGCTTTCGATTTTTATGAATGCCTAAGAGTGCTGTTTAATACACAAATTGAGAAAATAAAGACATGCAGATATAAATCGTTTCTGTTTTCTCAACTTATATTTTCCTTAAATGTATATTACACTCATGTAATATATCTTCGACCCTTCTCCTTATTCCAATATGTGCTCAGTATACCTAAAAAAGCAAATCACTAAGATTGATTTTTAGTATTTAATAGAAGTATCGTCTGCATTCAATTAAACCGTTTGAATTGCAAAAGAATTTATAATTGTACTTTCGTGCCTACTCCTTTAACTATTGGAATAAAGTAGAGGTATTAAGGTTCTCTCAATAACTGAGTTAAAAAATTTAATTGAATGTCATGTCGTGTCGAATAAATGAAAAAGAGATAAAAGATTCAAGAAAAAAGGATTTTAAGCATTCGTCGCCTCAAATTTCATTATAACAATATAAGTTTAAATCTCAGCTTTCAAAGAAAAGACGTGGTTCTCGTCGGCAGATATGAAAAAGCAATTATAAAACTTTGTTGAGAACTTAATCTTGATTGAGTACTGAAAATTGAATTTAGCCGAAACATGTTCAAAGCTTCAAAATATTAAGTCAAAGTCGAACCTTAAACAAAAATCATATCAAATTTTACAAGATTTGCTACTAAAATTGCGTTTGTAACAGACGATTAGAATATCATTAAAAAGTTTGTTTTCTCGACGAGGAAAGAATATTAAGCATTTGATCTGCTTTGTCTTATTATAAAACTTTTTATTATGTCAATTCCAGCAAAAGGTATCATAACAAGTTATAAACTTCAAGTTGCGATTGATATAAGTGTGAAATTTGAGCTAATCGATTGTGACAAAAATATCACCTTATAAATGCGTTTGTAACAGACGATTAGAATATCATTAAGAAGTTTGTTTTCTCGACGAGGAAAGAATATTAAGCATTTGATCTGCTTGGTCTTATTATAAAACTTTTTATTTTGTCAATTCCAGCAAAAGTTATCATAACAAGTTATAAACTTCAAGTTGCGATTGAAATTAGTGTGAAATTTGAGCTAATCGATTGTGACAAAAATATCACCTTATAAATGCGTTTGTAACAGACGATAAGAATATCATTAAGAAGTTTGTTTTCTCGACGAGGAAAGAATATTAAGCATTTGATCTGCATTGTCTTATTATAAAACCTTTTATTTTGTCAATTCCAGCAAAAGGTATCAAAAAAAGTTATAAACTTCAAATTGCGATTGATATTAGTGTGAAATTTGAGCTAATCGATTGTGACAAAAATATCACCTTATAAATGCGTTTGTAACAGACGATTAGAATATCATTAAGAAGTTTGTTTTCTCGACGAGGAAAGAATATTAAGCATTTGATCTGCTTTGTCTTATTATAAAACTTTTTATTTTGTCAATTCCAACAAAAGGTATCATAACAAGTTATAAAATGCAAGTTGCGATTGAAATAAATGTGAAATTTGAGCTAATCGATTGTGACAAAAATATCACCTTATAATTGCGTTTGTAACAGACGATTAGAATATCATTAAAAAGTTTGTTTTCTCGACGAAGAAAGAATATTAAGCATTTGATCTGCTTTGTCTTATTATAAAACTTTATATTATGTCAATTCCAGCATAAGGTATCATAACAAGTTATAAACTTCAAGTTGCGATTGAAATAAGTGTGAAATTTGAGCTAATCGATTGTGACAAAAATATCACCAAATGACCTCTAATTTATTGAGTTAAAGGGAAACTTTAAGATAAATAATATAGAAATAGGCAATTTGCAATTTCAAATCAGCACTTCTGTAAAATGCTTTGAAACTCTTTCAAAGTCTTAATTACATGTTTTGATAAATATAGTGTATAATATGAGTGGCTACGTTGTCTAACTTTGAATTTCAAGGTAATATCTAAATAAGCATTTTTTGAAAGAAGTGATATAATGTTGAATTGCAAAAGTTCCTAGGAATTCTTTAAATATATTTTTATCTATGAATCATGTTTAAAGTTAACTAGAGGCTGGAGTAATCCCTGATGTGTTTTAAGTAAATGTTACCATCAATTTTAATTCTATGAATTCCCAGAAATCGTCTAAGAAATGAGCTTTTCAAAGAAGACATGGCCCGGTACAGTATATGATTTTCCAAAAAGCAATCAAATCTTTATATCTTTTAACCAAACAATCAAGTATCAATGTGATAGGAACCTATTGCTGATGTGTTTACTTTAGATTATCGTTTTTTAAATATATCCTGAAGACTCTTGCTTGCAAATAAGTGACCAAACTTTATTAAATTTGAGGTATTCACAGGAAATATCTTTGATAAGAGCAATTGCATACTCCCTTTTATAAAGATATTTACTTGAGTTATTTCAAAGCTCCAAAAGCTCTAGTGATACTTGAAAATATGGCCAATCTGGCCAATCTATAAAATGCTGAACTTTTTTGAGTTTGCTTAAACAATTATTTATATAGGCCAGAATATCAATGCTAATTGATGTACAAATTGCAAAGCTCTTTTGCGAGAAAATTAGACATACAATTCTGGATCTTGAAAATATCAAACAAAAAAGTAAGCATCTCTCGTGTAGAAATATCTCTTACAATTTTGTTCCTTATCATTAAAAAACAATTGAATAATATTGCTTTCGATTTTTATGAATGCCTAAGAGTGCTGTTTAATACACAAATTGAGAAAATAAAGACATGCAGATATAAATCGTTTCTGTTTTCTCAACTTATATTTTCCTTAAATGTATATTACACTCATGTAATATATCTTCGACCCTTCTCCTTATTCCAATATGTGCTCAGTATACCTAAAAAAGCAAATCACTAAGATTGATTTTTAGTATTTAATAGAAGTATCGTCTGCATTCAATTAAACCGTTTGAATTGCAAAAGAATTTATAATTGTACTTTCGTGCCTACTCCTTTAACTATTGGAATAAAGTAGAGGTATTAAGGTTCTCTCAATAACTGAGTTAAAAAATTTAATTGAATGTCATGTCGTGTCGAATAAATGAAAAAGAGATAAAAGATTCAAGAAAAAAGGATTTTAAGCATTCGTCGCCTCAAATTTCATTATAACAATATAAGTTTAAATCTCAGCTTTCAAAGAAAAGACGTGGTTCTCGTCGGCAGATATGAAAATGCAATTATAAAACTTTGTTGAGAACTTAATCTTGATTGAGTACTGAAAATTGAATTTAGCCGAAACATGTTCAAAGCTTCAAAATATTAAGTCAAAGTCGAACCTTAAACAAAAATCATATCAAATTTTACAAGATTTGCTACTAATAAATGCGTTTGTAACAGACGATTAGAAATCATTAAGAAGTTTGTTTTCTCGACGAGGAAAGAATATTAAGCATTTGATCTGCTTTGTCTTATTATAAAACTTTTTATTATGTCAATTCCAGCAAAAGGTATCATAACAAGTTATAAACTTCAAGTTGCGATTGATATAAGTGTGAAATTTGAGCTAATCGATTGTGACAAAAATATCACCTTATAAATGCGTTTGTAACATACGATAAGAATATCATTAAGAAGTTTGTTTTCTCGACAAGGAAAGAATATTAAGCATTTGATCTGCTTTGTCTTATTATAAAACTATTTATTTTGTCAATTCCAACAAAAGGTATCATAACAAGTTATAAACTTCAAGTTGCGATTGATATAAGTGTGAAATTTGAGCTAATCGATTGTGACAAAAATATCACCAAATGACCTCTAATTTATTGAGTTAAAGGGAAACTTTAAGATAAATAATATAGAAATAGGCAATTTGCAATTTCAAATCAGCACTTCTGTAAAATGCTTTGAAACTTTTTCAAAGTCTTAATTACATATTTTGATAAATATAGTGTATAATATGAGTGGCTACGTTGTCTAACTTTGAATTTCAAGGTAATATCTAAATAAGCATTTTTTTGAAAGAAGTGATATAATGTTGAATTGCAAAAGTTCCTAGGAATTCTTTAAATATATTTTTATCTATGAATCATGTTAAAGTTAACTAGAGGCTGGAGTAATCCCTGATGTGTTTTAAGTAAATGTTACCATCAATTTAATTCTATGAATTCCCAGAAATCGTCTTAAAAATCAGCTTTTCAAAGAAGACATGGCCCGGTACAGTATATAGATTTTCCAAAAAGCAATCAAATCTTTATATCTTTAACCAAACAATCAAGTATCAATGTGAAAGGAACCTATTGCTGATGTGTTTACTTTAGATTATCGTATTTTAAATATATCCTGAAGACTCTTGCTTGCAAATAAGTGACCAAACTTTTTTAAATTTGAGGTATTCACAGGAAATATCTTTGATAAGAGCAATTGCATACTCCCTTATATAAAGATATTTACTTGAGTTATTTCAAAGCTCCAAAAGCTCTAGTGATACTTGAAAATATGGCCAATCTGGCCAATCTATAAAATGCTGAACTTTATTGAGTTTGCTTAAACAATTATTTATATAGGCCAGAATATCAATGCTAATTGATGTACAAATTGCAAAGCTCTTTTGCGAGAAAATTAGACATACAATTCTGGATCTTGAAAATATCAAACAAAAAAGTAAGCATCTCTCGTGTAGAAATATCTCTTACAATTTTGTTCCTTATCATTAAAAAACAATTGAATAATATTGCTTTCGATTTTTATGAATGCCTAAGAGTGCTGTTTAATACACAAATTGAGAAAATAAAGACATGCAGATATAAATCGTTTCTGTTTTCTCAACTTATATTTTCCTTAAATGTATATTACACTCATGTAATATATCTTCGACCCTTCTCCTTATTCCAATATGTGCTCAGTATACCTAAAAAAGCAAATCACTAAGATTGATTTTTTAGTATTTAATAGAAGTATCGTCTGCATTCAATTAAACCGTTTGAATTGCAAAAGAATTTTTAATTGTACTTTCGTGCCTACTCCTTTAACTATTGGAATAAAGTAGAGGTATTAAGGTTCTCTCAATAACTGAGTTAAAAAATTTAATTGAATGTCATGTCGTGTCGAATAAATGAAAAAGAGATAAAAGATTCAAAAAAAAGGATTTTAAGCATTCGTCGCCTCAAATTTCATTATAACAATATAAGTTTAAATCTCAGCTTTCAAAGAAATGACGTGGTTCTCGTCGGCTGATATGAAAATGCAATTATAAAACTTTGTTGAGAACTTAATTTTGATTGAGTCCTGAAAATTGAATTTAGCCGAAACATGTTCAAAGCTTCAAAATATTAAGTCAAAGTCGAACCTTAAACAAAAATCATATCAAATTTTACAAGATTTGCTACTAATAAATGCGTTTGTAACAGACGATTAGAATATCATTAAGAAGTTTGTTTTCTCGACGAGGAAAGAATATTAAGCATTTGATCTGCTTTGTCTTATTATAAAACTTTTTATTTTGTCAATTCCAGCAAAAGTTATCATAACAAGTTATAAACTTCAAGTTGCTATTGATATTAGTGTGAAATTTGAGCTAATCGATTGTGACAAAAATATCACCTTATAAATGCGTTTGTAACATACGATTAGAATATCATTAAGAAGTTTGTTTTCTCGACGAGGAAAGAATATTAAGCATTTGATCTGCTTTGTCTTATTATAAAACTTTTTATTTTGTCAATTCCAGCATAAGGTATCATAACAAGTTATAAACTTCAAGTTGCGATTGATATTAGTGTGAAATTTGAGCTAATCGATTGTGACAAAAATATCACCTTATAATTGCGTTTGTAACAGACGATTAGAATATCATTAAGAAGTTTGTTTTTCTCGACGAGGAAAGAATATTAAGCATTTGATCTGCTTTGTCTTAATATAAAACTTTTTATTTTGTCAATTCCAGCAAAAGGTATCATAACAAGTTATAAACTTCAAGTTGCGATTGAAATAAGTGTGAAATTTGAGCTAATCGATTGTGACAAAAATATCACCTTATAATTGCGTTTGTAACAGACGATAAGAATATCATTAAGAAGTTTGTTTTCTCGACGAGGAAAGAATATTAAGCATTTGATCTGCATTGTCTTATTATAAAACCTTTTATTTTGACAATTCCAGCAAAAGGTATCAAAAAAAGTTATAAACTTCAAATTGCGATTGAAATTAGTGTGAAATTTGAGCTAATAGATTGTGACAAAAATATCACCAAATGACCTCTAATTTATTGAGTTAAAGTGAAACTTTAAGAAAAATAATGGAGAAATAGGCAATTTGCAATTTCAAATCAGCACTTCTGTAAAACGCTTTGAAACATTTTCAAAGTCTTAATTACATGTTTTGATAAATATAGTGTATAATATGAGTGGCTACGTTGTCTAACTTTGAATTTCAAGGTAATATCTAAATAAGCATTTTTTTGAAAGAAGTGATATAATGTTGAATTGCAAAAGTTCCTAGGAATTTTTTAAATATATTTTTATCTATGAATCATGTTAAAGTTAACTAGAGGCTGGAGTAATCCCTGATGTGTTTTAAGTAAATGTTACCATCAATTTTAATTCTATGAATTCCCAGAAATCGTCTAAAAAATCAGCTTTTCAAAGAAGACATGGCCCGGTACAGTATATTGATTTTCCAAAAAGCAATCAAATCTTTATATCTTTTAACCAAACAATCAAGTATCAATGTGAAAGGAACCTATTGCTGATGTGTTTACTTTAGATTATCGTTTTTTAAATATATCCTGAAGACTCTTGCTTGCAAATAAGTGACCAAACTTTTTTAAATTTGAGGTATTCACAGGAAATATCTTTGATAAGAGCAATTGCATACTCCCTTTTATAAAGATATTTACTTGAGTTATTTCAAAGCTCCAAAAGCTCTAGTGATACTTGAAAATATGGCCAATCTGGCCAATCTATAAAATGCTGAACTTTTTTGAGTTTGCTTAAACAATTATTTATATAGGCCAGAATATCAATGCTAATTGATGTACAAATTGCAAAGCTCTTTTGCGAGAAAATTAGACATACAATTCTGGATCCTGAAAATATCAAACAAAAAAGTAAGCATCTCTCGTGTAGAAATATCTCTTACAATTTTGTTCCTTATCATTAAAAAAACAATTGATTAATTTTGCTTTCGATTTTTATGAATGCTTAATAGAGCTGTTTAATACACAAATAGAGAAAACAAAGACATGCAGATATAAATCGTTTCTATTATCTCAACTTATATTTGCCTTAAATGTATATTACACTCATGTAATATATCTTCGACCCTTCTCCTTATTCCAATATGTGCTCAGTATACCTAACAAAGCAAATAACTAAGATTGATTTTTTAGTATTTAATAGAAGTATCGTCTGCATTCAATTAAACCGTTTGAATTGCAAAAGAATTTTTAATTGTACTTTCGTGCCTACTCCTTTAACTATTGGAATAAAGTAGAGGTATTAAGGTTCTCTCAATAACTGAGTTAAAAAATTTAATTGAATGTCATGTCGTGTCGAATAAATGAAAAAGAGATAAAAGATTCAAAAAAAAGGATTTTAAGCATTCGTCGCCTCAAATTTCATTAGAACAATAAAAGTTTAAATCTCAGCTTTCAAAGAAAAGACGTGGTTCTCGTCGGCAGATATGAAAATGCAATTATAAAACTTTATTGAGAACTTAATTTTGATTGAGTCCTGAAAATTGAATTTAGCCGAAACATGTTCAAAGCTTCAAAATATTAAGTCAAAGTCGAACCTTAAACAAAAATCATATCAAATTTTACAAGATTTGCTACTAATAAATGCGTTTGTAACAGACGATTAGAATATCATTAAGAAGTTTGTTTTCTCGACGAGGAAAGAATATTAAGCATTTGATCTGCTTTGTCTTATTATAAAACTTTTTATTTTGTCAATTCCAGCAAAAGGTATCATAACAAGTTATAAAATGCAAGTTGCGATTGAAATTAATGTGAAATTTGAGCTAATCGATTGTGACAAAAATATCACCTTATAAATGCGTTTGTAACAGACGATTAGAATATCATTAAAAAGTTTGTTTTCTCGACGAGGAAAGAATATTAAGCATTTGATCTGCTTTGTCTTATTATAAAACTTTTTATTATGTCAATTCCAACAAAAGGTATCATAACAAGTTATAAACTTCAAGTTGCGATTGATATAAGTGTGAAATTTGAGCTAATCGTTGTGACAAAAATATCACCAAATGACCTCTAATTTATTGAGTTAAAGGGAAACTTTAAGATAAATAATATAGAAATAGGCAATTTGCAATTTCAAATCAGCACTTCTGTAAAATGCTTTGAAACTTTTTCAAAGTCTTAATTGCATGTTTTGATAAATATAGTGTATAATGTGAGTGGCTACGTTGTCTAACTTTGAATTTCAAGGTAATATCTAAATAAGCATTTTTTTGAAAGAAGTGATATAATGTTGAATTGCAAAAGTTCCTAGGAATTCTTTAAATATATTTTTATCTATGAATCATGTTAAAGTTAACTAGAGGCTGGAGTAATCCCTGATGTGTTTTAAGTAAATGTTACCATCAATTTTAATTCTATGAATTCCCAGAAATCGTCTTAAAAATCAGCTTTTCAAAGAAGACATGGCCCGGTACAGTATATTGATTTTCCAAAAAAGCAATCAAATCTTTATATCTTTTAACCAAACAATCAAGTATCAATGTGAAAGGAACCTATTGCTGATGTGTTTACTTTAGATTATCGTATTTTAAATATATCCTGAAGACTCTTGCTCGCAAATAAGTGGCCAAACATTTTTAAATTTAAGGTATTCACAGGAAATATCTTTGATAAGGGCAGTTGCATCTCCCTTATATAAAGATATTTACTTGAGTTATTTCAAAGCTCCAAAAGCTCTAGTGATACTTGAAAATATGGCCAATCTGGCCAATCTATAAAATGCTGAACTTTATTGAGTTTGCTTAAACAATTATTTATATAGGCCAGAATATCAATGCTAATTGATGTACAAATTGCAAAGCTCTTTTGCGAGAAAATTAGACATACAATTCTGGATCCTGAAAATATCAAACAAAAAGTAAGCATCTCTCGTGTAGAAATATCTCTTACAATTTTGTTCCTTATCATTAAAAAACAATTGAATAATATTGCTTTCGATTTTTATGAATGCCTAAGAGAGCTGTTTAATACACAAATAGAGAAAACAAAGACATGCAGATATAAATCGTTTCTATTATCTCAACTTATATTTGCCTTAAATGTATATTACACTCATGTAATATATCTTCGACCCTTCTCCTTATTCCAATATGTGCTCAGTATACCTAAAAAAGCAAATAACTAAGATTGATTTTTTAGTATTTAATAGAAGTATCGTCTGCATTCAATTAAACCGTTTGAATTGCAAAAGAATTTTTAATTGTACTTTCGTGCCTACTCCTTTAACTATTGGAATAAAGTAGAGGTATTAAGGTTCTCTCAATAACTGAGTTAAAAAATTTAATTGAATGTCATGTCGTGTCGAATAAATGAAAAAGAGATAAAAGATTCAAGAAAAAGGATTTTAAGCATTCGTCGCCTCAAATTTCATTAAAACAATATAAGTTTAAATCTCAACTTTCAAAGAAATGACATGGTTCTCGTCGGCAGATATGAAAATGCAATTATAAAACTTTGTTGAGAACTTAATTTTGATTGAGTACTGAAAATTGAATTTAGCCGAAACATGTTCAAAGCTTCAAAATATTAAGTCAAAGTCGAACCTTAAACAAAAGTCATATCAAATTTTACAAGATTTGCTACTTATAAATGCGTTTGTAACAGACGATTAGAATATCATTAAAAAGTTTGTTTTCTCGACGAGGAAAGAATATTAAGCATTTGATCTGCTTTGTCTTATTATAAAACTTTTTATTATGTCAATTCCAGCAAAAGGTATCATAACAAGTTATAAACTTCAAGTTGCGATTGATATAAGTGTGAAATTTGAGCTAATCGATTGTGACAAAAATATCACCTTATAAATGCGTTTGTAACAGACGATTAGAATATCATTAAGAAGTTTGTTTTCTCGACGAGGAAAGAATATTAAGCATTTGATCTGCTTTGTCTTAATATAAAACTATTTATTTTGTCAATTCCAACAAAAGGTATCATAACAAGTTATAAACTTCAAGTTGCGATTGATATAAGTGTGAAATTTGAGCTAATCGATTGTGACAAAAATATCACCAAATGACCTCTAATTTATTGAGTTAAAGGGAAACTTTAAGATAAATAATATAGAAATAGGCAATTTGCAATTTCAAATCAGCACTTCTGTAAAATGCTTTGAAACTTTTTCAAAGTCTTAATTACATGTTTTGATAAATATAGTGTATAATATGAGTGGCTACGTTGTCTAACTTTGAATTTCAAGGTAATATCTAAATAAGCATTTTTTTGAAAGAAGTGATATAATGTTGAATTGCAAAAGTTCCTAGGAATTCTTTAAATATATTTTATCTATGAATCATGTTAAAGTTAACTAGAGGCTGGAGTAATCCCTGATGTGTTTTAAGTAAATGTTACCATCAATTTTAATTCTATGAATTCCCAGAAATCGTCTAAGAAATGAGCTTTTCAAAGAAGACATGCCCGGTACAGTATATAGATTTTCCAAAAAGCAATCAAATCTTAATATCTTTTAACCAAACAATCAAGTATCAATGTGAAAGGAACCTATTGCTGATGTGTTTACTTTAGATTATCGTATTTTAAATATATCCTGAAGACTCTTGCTCGCAAATAAGTGGCCAAACATTATTAAATTTAAGGTATTCACAGGAAATATCTTTGATAAGAGCAATTGCATCTCCCTTTTATAAAGATATTTACTTGAGTTATTTCAAAGCTCCAAAAGCTCTAGTGATACTTGAAAATATGGCCAATCTGGCCAATCTATAAAATGCTGAACTTTTTTGAGTTTGCTTAAACAATTATTTATATAGGCCAGAATATCAATGCTAATTGATGTACAAATTGCAAAGCTCTTTTGCGAGAAAATTAGACATACAATTCTGGATCCTGAAAATATCAAACAAAAAAGTAAGCATCTCTCGTGTAGAAATATCTCTTACAATTTTGTTCCTTATCATTAAAAAACAATTGAATAATATTGCTTTCGATTTTTATGAATGCCTAAGAGAGCTGTTTAATACACAAATAGAGAAAACAAAGACATGCAGATATAAATCGTTTCTATTATCTCAACTTATATTTGCCTTAAATGTATATTACACTCATGTAATATATCTTCGACCCTTCTCCTTATTCCAATATGTGCTCAGTATACCTAAAAAGCAAATAACTAAGATTGATTTTTTAGTATTTAATAGAAGTATCGTCTGCATTCAATTAAACCGTTTGAATTGCAAAAGAATTTTTAATTGTACTTTCGTGCCTACTCCTTTAACTATTGGAATAAAGTAGAGGTATTAAGGTTCTCTCAATAACTGAGTTAAAAAATTTAATTGAATGTCATGTCGTGTCGATGAATGAAAAAGAGATAAAAGATACAAGAAAAAAGGATTTTAAGCATTCGTCGCATCAAATTTCATTAAAACAATATAAGTTTAAATCTCAACTTTCAAAGGAATGACGTGGTTCTCGTCGGCAGATATGAAAATGCAATTATAAAACTTTGTGAGAACTTAATTTTGATTGAGTACTGAAAATTGAATTTAGCCGAAACATGTTCAAAGCTTCAAAATATTAAGTCAAAGTCGAACCTTAAACAAAAATCATATCAAATTTACAAGATTTGCTACTAATAAATGCGTTAGTAACAGACGATTAGAATATCATTAAGAAGTTTGTTTTCTCGACGAGGAAAGAATATTAAGCATTTGATCTGCTTTGTCTTATTATAAAACTTTTTATTATGTCAATTCCAGCAAAAGGTATCATAACAAGTTATAAACTTCAAGTTGCGATTGATATAAGTGTGAAATTTGAGCTAATCGATTGTGACAAAAATATCACCTTATAAATGCGTTTGTAACAGACGATTAGAATATCATTAAGAAGTTTGTTTTCTCGACGAAGAAAGAATATTAAGCATTTGATCTGCTTTGTCTTATTATAAAACTTTTTATTTTGTCAATTCCAGCAAAAGGTATCATAACAAGTTATAAAATGCAAGTTGCGATTGAAATTAATGTGAAATTTGAGCTAATCGATTGTGACAAAAATATCACCTTATAAATGCGTTTGTAACAGACGATTAGAATATCATTAAAAAGTTTGTTTTCTCGACGAGGAAAGAATATTAAGCATTTGATCTGCTTTGTCTTAATATAAAACTTTTTATTATGTCAATTCCAACAAAAGGTATCATAACAAGTTATAAACTTCAAGTTGCGATTGATATAAGTGTGAAATTTGAGCTAATCGATTGTGACAAAAATATCACCAAATGACCTCTAATTTATTGAGTTAAAGGGAAACTTTAAGATAAATAATATAGAAATAGGCAATTTGCAATTTCAAATCAGCACTTCTGTAAAATGCTTTGAAACTTTTTCAAAGTCTTAATTACATGTTTTGATAAATATAGTGTATAATATGAGTGGCTACGTTGTCTAACTTTGTATTTCAAGGTAATATCTAAATAAGCATTTTTTTGAAAGAAGTGATATAATGTTGAATTGCAAAAGTTCCTAGGAATTTTTTAAATATATTTTTATCTATGAATCATGTTAAAGTTAACTAGAGGCTGGAGTAATCCCTGATGTGTTTTAAGTAAATGTTACCATCAATTTTAATTCTATGAATTCCCAGAAATTGTCTAAGAAATGAGCTTTTCAAAGAAGACATGGCCCGGTACAGTATATAGATTTTCCAAAAAGCAATCAAATCTTTATATCTTTTAACCAAACAATCAAGTATCAATGTGAAAGGAACCTATTGCTGATGTGTTTACTTTAGATTATCGTTTTTTAAATATATCCTGAAGACTCTTGCTCGCAAATAAGTGGCCAAACATTTTTAAATTTAAGGTATTCACAGGAAATATCTTTGATAAGGGCAGTTGCATCTCCCTTTTATAAAGATATTTACTTGAGTTATTTCAAAGCTCCAAAAGCTCTAGTGATACTTGAAAATATGGCCAATCTGGCCAATCTATAAAATGCTGAACTTTTTTGAGTTTGCTTAAACAATTATTTATATAGGCCAGAATATCAATGCTAATTGATGTACAAATTGCAAAGCTCTTTTGCGAGAAAATTAGACATACAATTCTGGATCTTGAAAATATCAAACAAAAAAGTAAGCATCTCTCGTGTAGAAATATCTCTTACAATTTTGTTCCTTATCATTAAAAAACAATTGAATAATATTGCTTTCGATTTTTATGAATGCCTAAGAGTGCTGTTTAATACACAAATTGAGAAAATAAAGACATGCAGATATAAATCGTTTCTGTTTTCTCAACTTATATTTTCCTTAAATGTATATTACACTCATGTAATATATCTTCGACCCTTCTCCTTATTCCAATATGTGCTCAGTATACCTAAAAAAGCAAATCACTAAGATTGATTTTTAGTATTTAATAGAAGTATCGTCTGCATTCAATTAAACTGTTTGAATTGCAAAAGAATTTATAATTGTACTTTCGTGCCTACTCCTTTAACTATTGGAATAAAGTAGAGGTATTAAGGTTCTCTCAATAACTGAGTTAAAAAATTTAATTGAATGTAATGTCATGTCGTGTCGAATAAATGAAAAAGAGATAAAAGATTCAAGAAAAAAGGATTTTAAGCATTCGTCGCCTCAAATTTCATTATAATAATATAAGTTTAAATCTCAGCTTTCAAATAAATGACGTGGTTCTCGTCGGCTGATATGAAAATGCAATTATAAAACTTTGTTGAGAACTTAATCTTGATTGAGTACTGAAAATTGAATTTAGCCGAAACATGTTCAAAGCTTCAAAATATTAAGTCAAAGTCGAACCTTAAACAAAAGTCATATCAAATTTTACAAGATTTGCTACTAATAAATGCGTTTGTAACAGACGATTAGAATATCATTAAGAAGTTTGTTTTCTCGACGAGGAAAGAATATTAAGCATTTGATCTGCTTTGTCTTATTATAAAACTTTTTATTTTGTCAATTCCAGCATAAGGTATCATAACAAGTTATAAAATGTAAGTTGCGATTGAAATTAATGTGAAATTTGAGCTAATCGATTGTGACAAAAATATCACCTTATAATTGCGTTTGTAACAGACGATTAGAATATCATTAAAAAGTTTGTTTTCTCGACGAGGAAAGAATATTAAGCATTTGATCTGCTTTGTCTTATTATAAAACTTTTTATTATGTCAATTCCAGCATAAGGTATCATAACAAGTTATAAACTTCAAGTTGCGATTGATATAAGTGTGAAATTTGAGCTAATCGATTGTGACAAATATCACCTTATAATTGCGTTTGTAACAGACGATTAGAATATCATTAAGAAATTTGTTTTCTCGACGAGGAAAGAATATTAAGCATTTGATCTGCTTTGTCTTATTATAAAACTTTTTATTTTGTCAATTCCAACAAAAGGTATCATAACAAGTTATAAACTTCAAGTTGCGATTGATATAAGTGTGAAATTTGAGCTAATCGATTGTGACAAAAATATCACCTTATAATTGCGTTTGTAACAGATTATTAGTTTATCATTAAGAAGTTTGTTTTCTCGACGAGGAAAGAATATTAAGCATTTGATCTGCTTTGTCTTATTATAAAACTTTTTATTTTGTCAATTCCAGCAAAAGTTATCATAACAAGTTATAAACTTCAAGTTGCTATTGATATTAGTGTGAAATTTGAGCTAATCGATTGTGACAAAAATATCACCTTATAAATGCGTTTGTAACATACGATTAGAATATCATTAAGAAGTTTGTTTTCTCGACGAGGAAAGAATATTAAGCATTTGATCTGCTTTGTCTTATTATAAAACTTTTTATTTTGTCAATTCCAGCATAAGGTATCAGAACAAGTTATAAAATGTAAGTTGCGATAAATATTAGTGTGAAATTTGAGCTAATCGATTGTGACAAAAATATCACCTTATAATTGCGTTTGTAACATACGATAAGAATATCATTAAGAAGTTTGTTTTCTCGACAAGGAAAGAATATTAAGCATTTGATCTGCTTTGTCTTATTATAAAACTATTTATTTTGTCAATTCCAGCATAAGGTATCATAACAAGTTATAACTTCAAGTTGCGATTGAAATTAGTGTGAAATTTGAGCTAATCGATTGTGACAAAAATATCACCTTATAATTGCGTTTGTAACAGACGATAAGAATATCATTAAGAAGTTTGTTTTCTCGACGAGGAAAGAATATTAAGCATTTGATCTGCATTGTCTTATTATAAAACCTTTTATTTTGTCAATTCCAGCAAAAGGTATCAAAAAAAGTTATAAACTTTAAATTGCGATTGATATTAGTGTGAAATTTGAGCTAATCGATTGTGACAAAAATATCACCTTATAATTGCGTTTGTAACAGTACGATAAGAATATCATTAAGAAGTTTGTTTTCTCGACAAGGAAAGAATATTAAGCATTTGATCTGCTTTGTCTTATTATAAAACTATTTATTTTGTCAATTCCAGCATAAGGTATCATAACAAGTTATAAACTTCAAGTTGCGATTGATATTAGTGTGAAATTTGAGCTAATCGATTGTGACAAAAATATCACCAAATGACCTCTAATTTATTGAGTTAAAGGGAAACTTTAAGATAAATAATATAGAAATAGGCAATTTGCAATTTCAAATCAGCACTTCTGTAAAATGCTTTGAAACTTTTTCAAAGTCTTAATTGCATGTTTTGATAAATATAGTGTATAATGTGAGTGGCTACGTTGTCTAACTTTGAATTTCAAGGTAATATCTAAATAAGCATTTTTTTGAAAGAAGTGATATAATGTTGAATTGCAAAAGTTCCTAGGAATTCTTTAAATATATTTTATCTATGAATCATGTTTAAAGTTAACTAGAGGTTGGAGCTATCGCTGATGTGTTTAAAGTAAATGTTACCATCAATTTTAATTCTATAAATTCTCAGAAATCGTCTAAGAAATGAGCTTTTCAAAGAAGACATGGCCCGGTACAGTATATAGATTTTCCAAAAAGCAATCAAATCTTTATATCTTTTAACCAAACAATCAAGTATCAATGTGAAAGGAACCTATTGCTGATGTGTTTACTTTAGATTATCGTTTTTTAAATATATCCTGAAGACTCTTGCTTGCAAATAAGTGACCAAACTTTTTTAAATTTGAGGTATTCACAGGAAATATCTTTGATAAGAGCAATTGCATACTCCCTTTTATAAAGATATTTACTTGAGTTATTTCAAAGCTCCAAAAGCTCTAGTGATACTTGAAAATATGGCCAATCTGGCCAATCTATAAAATGCTGAACTTTTTTGAGTTTGCTTAAACAATTATTTATATAGGCCAGAATATCAATGCTAATTGATGTACAAATTGCAAAGCTCTTTTGCGAGAAAATTAGACATACAATTCTGGATCTTGAAAATATCAAACAAAAAAGTAAGCATCTCTCGTGTAGAAATATCTCTTATACAATTTTGTTCCTTATCATTAAAAAACAATTGAATAATATTGCTTTCGATTTTTATGAATGCCTAAGAGTGCTGTTTAATACACAAATTGAGAAAATAAAGACATGCAGATATAAATCGTTTCTGTTTTCTCAACTTATATTTTCCTTAAATGTATATTACACTCATGTAATATATCTTCGACCCTTCTCCTTATTCCAATATGTGCTCAGTATACCTAAAAAAGCAAATCACTAAGATTGATTTTTTAGTATTTAATAGAAGTATCGTCTGCATTCAATTAAACCGTTTGAATTGCAAAAGAATTTTTAATTGTACTTTCGTGCCTACTCCTTTAACTATTGGAATAAAGTAGAGGTATTAAGGTTCTCTCAATAACTGAGTTAAAAAATTTAATTGAATGTCATGTCGTGTCGAATAAATGAAAAAGAGATAAAAGATTAAAGAAAAAAGGATTTTAAGCATTCGTCGCCTCAAATTTCATTAAAACAATATAAGTTTAATTCTCAACTTTTAAAGGAATGACGTGGTTCTCGTCGGCAGATATGAAAATGCAATTATAAAACTTTGTTGAGAACTTAATTTTGATTAAGTCCTGAAAATTGAATTTAGCCGAAACATGTTCAATGCTTCAAAATATTAAGTCAAAGTCGAACCTTAAACAAAAGTCATATCAAATTTTACAAGATTTGCTACTTATAAATGCGTTT
>ARYC01019793.1:0-19228 GCA_000711775.1 Oxytricha trifallax
ACAAAAATATCACCTTATAATTGCGTTTGTAACAGACGATTAGAATATCATTAAAAAGTTTGTTTTCTCGACGAGGAAAGAATATTAAGCATTTGATCTGCTTTGTCTTATTATAAAACTTTTTATTATGTCAATTCCAGCATAAGGTATCATAACAAGTTATAAACTTCAAGTTGCGATTGATATAAGTGTGAAATTTGAGCTAATCGATTGTGACAAAAATATCACCTTATAATTGCGTTTGTAACAGACTATTAGAATATCATTAAGAAGTTTGTTTTCTCGACGAAGAAAGAATATTAAGCATTTGATCTGCTTTGTCTTATTATAAAACTTTATATTTTGTCAATTCTAGCATAAGGTATCATAATAAGTTATAAACTTCAAGTTGCGATTGAAATTAGTGTGAAATTTGAGCTAATCGATTGTGACAAAAATATCACCAAATGACCTCTATTTTATTGAGTTAAAGGGAAACTTTAAGATAAATAATATAGATATAGGCAATTTGCAATTTCAAATCAGCACTTCTGTAAAATGCTTTGAAACTTTTTCAAAGTCTTAATTACATGTTTTGATAAATATAGTGTATAATATGAGTGGCTACGTTGTCTAACTTTGAATTTCAAGGTAATATCTAAATAAGCATTTTTTTGAAAGAAGTGATATAATGTTGAATTGCAAAAGTTCCTAGGAATTTTTTTAATATATTTTTATCTATGAATCATGTTAAAGTTAACTAGAGGCTGGAGTAATCCCTGATGTGTTTTAAGTAAATGTTACCATCAATTTTAATTCTATGAATTCCCAGAAATCGTCTTAAAAATCAGCTTTTCAAAGAAGACATGGCCCGGTACAGTATATTGATTTTCCAAAAAAGCAATCAAATCTTTATATCTTTTAACCAAACAATCAAGTATCAATGTGAAAGGAACCTATTGCTGATGTGTTTACTTTAGATTATCGTTTTTTAAATATATCCTGAAGACTCTTGCTTGCAAATAAGTGACCAAACTTTTTTAAATTTGAGGTATTCACAGGAAATATCTTTGATAAGAGCAATTGCATACTCCCTTTTATAAAGATATTTACTTGAGTTATTTCAAAGCTCCAAAAGCTCTAGTGATACTTGAAAATATGGCCAATCTGGCCAATCTATAAAATGCTGAACTTTTTTGAGTTTGCTTAAACAATTATTTATATAGGCCAGAATATCAATGCTAATTGATGTACAAATTGCAAAGCTCTTTTGCGAGAAAATTAGACATACAATTCTGGATCTTGAAAATATCAAACAAAAAAGTAAGCATCTCTCGTGTAGAAATATCTCTTACAATTTTGTTCCTTATCA
Source organism: Oxytricha trifallax (assembly GCA_000711775.1). Classification (NCBI taxonomy): domain Eukaryota; phylum Ciliophora; class Spirotrichea; order Sporadotrichida; family Oxytrichidae; genus Oxytricha; species Oxytricha trifallax. Next base: position 1,352 of record ARYC01019793.1, read on the forward strand.
TTAAAAAACAATTGAATAATATTGCTTTCGATTTTTATGAATGCCTAAGAGTGCTGTTTAATACACAAATTGAGAAAATAAAGACATGCAGATATAAATCGTTTCTGTTTTCTCAACTTATATTTTCCTTAAATGTATATTACACTCATGTAATATATCTTCGACCCTTCTCCTTATTCCAATATGTGCTCAGTATACCTAAAAAAGCAAATCACTAAGATTGATTTTTTAGTATTTAATAGAAGTATCGTCTGCATTCAATTAAACCGTTTGAATTGCAAAAGAATTTTTAATTGTACTTTCGTGCCTACTCCTTTAACTATTGGAATAAAGTAGAGGTATTAAGGTTCTCTCAATAACTGAGTTAAAAAATTTAATTGAATGTCATGTCGTGTCGAATAAATGAAAAAGAGATAAAAGATTCAAAAAAAAGGATTTTAAGCATTCGTCGCCTCAAATTTCATTAGAACAATAAAAGTTTAAATCTCAGCTTTCAAAGAAAAGACGTGGTTCTCGTCGGCAGATATGAAAATGCAATTATAAAACTTTATTGAGAACTTAATTTTGATTGAGTCCTGAAAATTGAATTTAGCCGAAACATGTTCAAAGCTTCAAAATATTAAGTCAAAGTCGAACCTTAAACAAAAATCATATCAAATTTTACAAGATTTGCTACTAATAAATGCGTTTGTAACAGACGATTAGAATATCATTAAGAAGTTTGTTTTCTCGACGAGGAAAGAATATTAAGCATTTGATCTGCTTTGTCTTATTATAAAACTTTTTATTATGTCAATTCCAGCATAAGGTATCATAACAAGTTATAAACTTCAAGTTGCGATTGATATAAGTGTGAAATTTGAGCTAATCGATTGTGACAAAAATATCACCTTATAATTGCGTTTGTAACAGACGATTAGAATATCATTAAGAAGTTTGTTTTCTCGACGAGGAAAGAATATTAAGCATTTGATCTGCTTTGTCTTATTATAAAACTTTTTATTTTGTCAATTCCAGCATAAGGTATCATAACAAGTTATAAACTTCAAGTTGCGATTGATATTAGTGTGAAATTTGAGCTAATCGATTGTGACAAAAATATCACCAAATGACCTCTAATTTATTGAGTTAAAGGGAAACTTTAAGATAAATAATATAGAAATAGGCAATTTGCAATTTCAAATCAGCACTTCTGTAAAATGCTTTGAAACTTTTTCAAAGTCTTAATTACATGTTTTGATAAATATAGTGTATAATATGAGTGGCTACGTTGTCTAACTTTGTATTTCAAGGTAATATCTAAATAAGCATTTTTTTGAAAGAAGTGATATAATGTTGAATTGCAAAAGTTCCTAGGAATTTTTTAAATATATTTTTATCTATGAATCATGTTAAAGTTAACTAGAGGCTGGAGTAATCCCTGATGTGTTTTAAGTAAATGTTACCATCAATTTTAATTCTATGAATTCCCAGAAATCGTCTTAAAAATCAGCTTTTCAAAGAAGACATGGCCCGGTACAGTATATTGATTTTCCAAAAAAGCAATCAAATCTTTATATCTTTTAACCAAACAATCAAGTATCAATGTGAAAGGAACCTATTGCTGATGTGTTTACTTTAGATTATCGTTTTTTAAATATATCCTGAAGACTCTTGCTCGCAAATAAGTGGCCAAACATTTTTAAATTTAAGGTATTCACAGGAAATATCTTTGATAAGGGCAGTTGCATCTCCCTTTTATAAAGATATTTACTTGAGTTATTTCAAAGCTCCAAAAGCTCTAGTGATACTTGAAAATATGGCCAATCTGGCCAATCTATAAAATGCTGAACTTTTTTGAGTTTGCTTAAACAATTATTTATATAGGCCAGAATATCAATGCTAATTGATGTACAAATTGCAAAGCTCTTTTGCGAGAAAATTAGACATACAATTCTGGATCTTGAAAATATCAAACAAAAAAGTAAGCATCTCTCGTGTAGAAATATCTCTTACAATTTTGTTCCTTATCATTAAAAAACAATTGAATAATATTGCTTTCGATTTTTATGAATGCCTAAGAGTGCTGTTTAATACACAAATTGAGAAAATAAAGACATGCAGATATAAATCGTTTCTGTTTTCTCAACTTATATTTTCCTTAAATGTATATTACACTCATGTAATATATCTTCGACCCTTCTCCTTATTCCAATATGTGCTCAGTATACCTAACAAAGCAAATAACTAAGATTGATTTTTTAGTATTTAATAGAAGTATCGTCTGCATTCAATTAAACCGTTTGAATTGCAAAAGAATTTTTAATTGTACTTTCGTGCCTACTCCTTTAACTATTGGAATAAAGTAGAGGTATTAAGGTTCTCTCAATAACTGAGTTAAAAAATTTAATTGAATGTCATGTCGTGTCGAATAAATGAAAAAGAGATAAAAGATTCAAGAAAAAAGGATTTTAAGCATTCGTCGCCTCAAATTTCATTAAAACAATATAAGTTTAAATCTCAACTTTCAAAGAAATGACGTGGTTCTCGTCGGCAGATATGAAAATGCAATTATAAAACTTTGTTGAGAACTTAATTTTGATTGAGTACTGAAAATTGAATTTAGCCGAAACATGTTCAAAGCTTCAAAATATTAAGTCAAAGTCGAACCTTAAACAAAAGTCATATCAAATTTTACAAGATTTGCTACTAATAAATGCGTTTGTAACAGACGATTAGAATATCATTAAGAAGTTTGTTTTCTCGACGAGGAAAGAATATTAAGCATTTGATCTGCTTTGTCTTATTATAAAACTTTTTATTTTGTCAATTCCAGCAAAAGGTATCATAACAAGTTATAAACTTCAAGTTGCGATTGATATAAGTGTGAAATTTGAGCTAATCGATTGTGACAAAAATATCACCTTATAATTGCGTTTGTAACAGACTATTAGAATATCATTAAGAAGTTTGTTTTCTCGACGAGGAAAGAATATTAAGCATTTGATCTGCTTTGTCTTATTATAAAACTTTTTATTTTGTCAATTCCAGCATAAGGTATCATAACAAGTTATAAACTTCAAGTTGCGATTGAAATTAGTGTGAAATTTGAGCTAATCGATTGTGACAAAAATATCACCAAATGACCTCTAATTTATTGAGTTAAAGGGAAACTTTAAGATAAATAATATAGAAATAGGCAATTTGCAATTTCAAATCAGCACTTCTGTAAAATGCTTTGAAACTTTTTCAAAGTCTTAATTACATGTTTTGATAAATATAGTGTATAATATGAGTGGCTACGTTGTCTAACTTTGAATTTCAAGGTAATATCTAAATAAGCATTTTTTTGAAAGAAGTGATATAATGTTGAATTGCAAAAGTTCCTAGGAATTCTTTAAATATATTTTTATCTATGAATCATGTTTAAAGTTTACTAGAGGCTGGAGTAATCCCTGATGTGTTTTAAGTAAATGTTACCATCAATTTTAATTCTATGAATTCCCAGAAATCGTCTTAAAAATGAGCTTTTCAAAGAAGACATGGCCCGGTACAGTATATTGATTTTCCAAAAAAGCAATCAAATCTTTATATCTTTTAACCAAACAATCAAGTATCAATGTGAAAGGAACCTATTGCTGATGTGTTTACTTTAGATTATCGTATTTTAAATATATCCTGAAGACTCTTGCTTGCAAATAAGTGGCCAAACTTTTTTAAATTTGAGGTATTCACAGGAAATATCTTTGATAAGGGCAGTTGCATACTCCCTTTTATAAAGATATTTACTTGAGTTATTTCAAAGCTCCAAAAGCTCTAGTGATACTTGAAAATATGGCCAATCTGGCCAATCTATAAAATGCTGAACTTTTTTGAGTTTGCTTAAACAATTATTTATATAGGCCAGAATATCAATGCTAATTGATGTACAAATTGCAAAGCTCTTTTGCGAGAAAATTAGACATACAATTCTGGATCTTGAAAATATCAAACAAAAAAGTAAGCATCTCTCGTGTAGAAATATCTCTTACAATTTTGTTCCTTATCATTAAAAAACAATTGAATAATATTGCTTTCGATTTTTATGAATGCCTAAGAGTGCTGTTTAATACACAAATTGAGAAAATAAAGACATGCAGATATAAATCGTTTCTGTTTTCTCAACTTATATTTTCCTTAAATGTATATTACACTCATGTAATATATCTTCGACCCTTCTCCTTATTCCAATATGTGCTCAGTATACCTAAAAAAGCAAATCACTAAGATTGATTTTTTAGTATTTAATAGAAGTATCGTCTGCATTCAATTAAACCGTTTGAATTGCAAAAGAATTTTTAATTGTACTTTCGTGCCTACTCCTTTAACTATTGGAATAAAGTAGAGGTATTAAGGTTCTCTCAATAACTGAGTTAAAAAATTTAATTGAATGTCATGTCGTGTCGAATAAATGAAAAAGAGATAAAAGATTCAAGAAAAAAGGATTTTAAGCATTCGTCGCCTCAAATTTCATTAAAACAATATAAGTTTAAATCTCAACTTTCAAAGAAATGACATGGTTCTCGTCGGCAGATATGAAAATGCAATTATAAAACTTTGTTGAGAACTTAATTTTGATTGAGTACTGAAAATTGAATTTAGCCGAAACATGTTCAAAGCTTCAAAATATTAAGTCAAAGTCGAACCTTAAACAAAAGTCATATCAAATTTTACAAGATTTGCTACTTATAAATGCGTTTGTAACAGACGATTAGAATATCATTAAGAAGTTTGTTTTCTCGACGAGGAAAGAATATTAAGCATTTGATCTGCTTTGTCTTATTATAAAACTTTTTATTTTGTCAATTCCAGCATAAGGTATCATAACAAGTTATAAAATGTAAGTTGCGATTGAAATTAATGTGAAATTTGAGCTAATCGATTGTGACAAAAATATCACCTTATAATTGCGTTTGTAACAGACGATTAGAATATCATTAAAAAGTTTGTTTTCTCGACGAGGAAAGAATATTAAGCATTTGATCTGCTTTGTCTTATTATAAAACTTTTTATTTATGTCAATTCCAGCATAAGGTATCATAACAAGTTATAAACTTCAAGTTGCGATTGAAATTAGTGTGAAATTTGAGCTAATCGATTGTGACAAAAATATCACCTTATAATTGCGTTTGTAACAGACGATTAGAATATCATTAAGAAGTTTGTTTTCTCGACGAGGAAAGAATATTAAGCATTTGATCTGCTTTGTCTTATTATAAAACTTTTTATTTTGTCAATTCCAGCATAAGGTATCATAACAAGTTATAAACTTCAAGTTGCGATTGATATTAGTGTGAAATTTGAGCTAATCGATTGTGACAAAAATATCACCAAATGACCTCTAATTTATTGAGTTAAAGGGAAACTTTAAGATAAATAATATAGAAATAGGCAATTTGCAATTTCAAATCAGCACTTCTGTAAAATGCTTTGAAACTTTTTCAAAGTCTTAATTACATGTTTTGATAAATATAGTGTATAATATGAGTGGCTACGTTGTCTAACTTTGAATTTCAAGGTAATATCTAAATAAGCATTTTTTTGAAAGAAGTGATATAATGTTGAATTGCAAAAGTTCCTAGGAATTCTTTAAATATATTTTTATCTATGAATCATGTTAAAGTTAACTAGAGGCTGGAGTAATCCCTGATGTGTTTTAAGTAAATGTTACCATCAATTTTAATTCTATGAATTCCCAGAAATTGTCTAAGAAATGAGCTTTTCAAAGAAGACATGGCCCGGTACAGTATATAGATTTTCCAAAAAGCAATCAAATCTTTATATCTTTTAACCAAACAATCAAGTATCAATGTGAAAGGAACCTATTGCTGATGTGTTTACTTTAGATTATCGTTTTTTAAATATATCCTGAAGACTCTTGCTCGCAAATAAGTGGCCAAACATTTTTAAATTTAAGGTATTCACAGGAAATATCTTTGATAAGGGCAGTTGCATCTCCCTTTTATAAAGATATTTACTTGAGTTATTTCAAAGCTCCAAAAGCTCTAGTGATACTTGAAAATATGGCCAATCTGGCCAATCTATAAAATGCTGAACTTTTTTGAGTTTGCTTAAACAATTATTTATATAGGCCAGAATATCAATGCTAATTGATGTACAAATTGCAAAGCTCTTTTGCGAGAAAATTAGACATACAATTCTGGATCTTGAAAATATCAAACAAAAAAGTAAGCATCTCTCGTGTAGAAATATCTCTTACAATTTTGTTCCTTATCATTAAAAAACAATTGAATAATATTGCTTTCGATTTTTATGAATGCCTAAGAGTGCTGTTTAATACACAAATTGAGAAAATAAAGACATGCAGATATAAATCGTTTCTGTTTTCTCAACTTATATTTTCCTTAAATGTATATTACACTCATGTAATATATCTTCGACCCTTCTCCTTATTCCAATATGTGCTCAGTATACCTAAAAAAGCAAATCACTAAGATTGATTTTTAGTATTTAATAGAAGTATCGTCTGCATTCAATTAAACTGTTTGAATTGCAAAAGAATTTATAATTGTACTTTCGTGCCTACTCCTTTAACTATTGGAATAAAGTAGAGGTATTAAGGTTCTCTCAATAACTGAGTTAAAAAATTTAATTGAATGTAATGTCATGTCGTGTCGAATAAATGAAAAAGAGATAAAAGATTCAAGAAAAAAGGATTTTAAGCATTCGTCGCCTCAAATTTCATTATAATAATATAAGTTTAAATCTCAGCTTTCAAATAAATGACGTGGTTCTCGTCGGCTGATATGAAAATGCAATTATAAAACTTTGTTGAGAACTTAATCTTGATTGAGTACTGAAAATTGAATTTAGCCGAAACATGTTCAAAGCTTCAAAATATTAAGTCAAAGTCGAACCTTAAACAAAAGTCATATCAAATTTTACAAGATTTGCTACTAATAAATGCGTTTGTAACAGACGATTAGAATATCATTAAGAAGTTTGTTTTCTCGACGAGGAAAGAATATTAAGCATTTGATCTGCTTTGTCTTATTATAAAACTTTTTATTTTGTCAATTCCAGCATAAGGTATCATAACAAGTTATAAAATGTAAGTTGCGATTGAAATTAATGTGAAATTTGAGCTAATCGATTGTGACAAAAATATCACCTTATAATTGCGTTTGTAACAGACGATTAGAATATCATTAAAAAGTTTGTTTTCTCGACGAGGAAAGAATATTAAGCATTTGATCTGCTTTGTCTTATTATAAAACTTTTTATTATGTCAATTCCAGCATAAGGTATCATAACAAGTTATAAACTTCAAGTTGCGATTGATATAAGTGTGAAATTTGAGCTAATCGATTGTGACAAAAATATCACCTTATAATTGCGTTTGTAACAGACGATTAGAATATCATTAAGAAGTTTGTTTTCTCGACGAGGAAAGAATATTAAGCATTTGATCTGCTTTGTCTTATTATAAAACTTTTTATTTTGTCAATTCCAGCATAAGGTATCATAACAAGTTATAAACTTCAAGTTGCGATTGATATTAGTGTGAAATTTGAGCTAATCGATTGTGACAAAAATATCACCTTATAATTGCGTTTGTAACAGACGATTAGAATATCATTAAGAAGTTTGTTTTCTCGACGAGGAAAGAATATTAAGCATTTGATCTGCTTTGTCTTATTATAAAACTTTTTATTTTGTCAATTCCAGCATAAGGTATCATAACAAGTTATAAACTTCAAGTTGCGATTGATATAAGTGTGAAATTTGAGCTAATCGATTGTGACAAAAATATCACCTTATAAATGCGTTTGTAACATACGATTAGAATATCATTAAGAAGTTTGTTTTCTCGACGAGGAAAGAATATTAAGCATTTGATCTGCTTTGTCTTATTATAAAACTTTTTATTTTGTCAATTCCAGCATAAGGTATCATAACAAGTTATAAAATGTAAGTTGCGATTGATATTAGTGTGAAATTTGAGCTAATCGATTGTGACAAAAATATCACCTTATAATTGCGTTTGTAACAGACGATTAGAATATCATTAAGAAGTTTGTTTTCTCGACGAGGAAAGAATATTAAGCATTTGATCTGCTTTGTCTTATTATAAAACTTTTTATTTTGTCAATTCCAGCATAAGGTATCATAACAAGTTATAAACTTCAAGTTGCGATTGATATAAGTGTGAAATTTGAGCTAATCGATTGTGACAAAAATATCACCTTATAATTGCGTTTGTAACAGACGATTAGAATATCATTAAAAAGTTTGTTTTCTCGACGAGGAAAGAATATTAAGCATTTGATCTGCTTTGTCTTATTATAAAACTTTTTATTATGTCAATTCCAGCATAAGGTATAAAAGTTATAAACTTCAAGTTGCGATTGATATAAGTGTGAAAATTGAGCTAATCGATTATGACAAAAATATCACCTTATAATTGCGTTTGTAACAGACGATTAGAATATCATTAAAAAGTTTGTTTTCTCGACGAGGAAAGAATATTAAGCATTTGATCTGCTTTGTCTTAATATAAAACTTTTTATTATGTCAATTCCAACAAAAGGTATCATAACAAGTTATAAACTTCAAGTTGCGATTGATATAAGTGTGAAATTTGAGCTAATCGATTGTGACAAAATATCACCAAATGACCTCTAATTTATTGAGTTAAAGGGAAACTTTAAGATAAATAATATAGAAATAGGCAATTTGCAATTTCAAATCAGCACTTCTGTAAAATGCTTTGAAACTTTTTCAAAGTCTTAATTACATGTTTTGATAAATATAGTGTATAATATGAGTGGCTACGTTGTCTAACTTTGAATTTCAAGGTAATATCTAAATAAGCATTTTTTGAAAGAAGTGATATAATGTTGAATTGCAAAAGTTCCTAGGAATTCTTTAAATATATTTTTATCTATGAATCATGTTTAAAGTTAACAAGTTGAGCTACGCTATTGGTTAAAGTAAACTTACAATCAATTTAATTCAAATACCCAGAAATCGCTAAGAATGACTTTTCAAAGAAGACATGCCCTGTACATATATAGATCCAAACAATAAATCTTTAACTTAAAACCAAACAACAATAATGTGAAAGGAACCTATTGCTGATGTGTTTACTTTAGATTATCGTATTTTAAATATATCCTGAAGACTCTTGCTTGCAAATAAGTGGCCAAACTTTATTAAATTTGAGGTATTCCAGGAAATATCTTTGATAAGAGCAATTGCATACTCCCTTATATAAAGATATTTACTTGAGTTATTTCAAAGCTCCAAAAGCTCTAGTGATACTTGAAAATATGGCCAATCTGGCCAATCTATAAAATGCTGAGCTTTATTGAGTTTGCTTAAACAATTATTTATATAGGCCAGAATATCAATGCTAATTGATGTACAAATTGCAAAGCTCTTTTGCGAGAAGTTTAGACATACAATTCTGGATCTTGAAAATATCAAACAAAAAAGTAAGCATCTCTCGTGTAGAAATATCTCTTACAATTTTGTTCCTTATCATTAAAAAAACAATTGATTAATTTTGCTTTCGATTTTTATGAATGCTTAATAGAGCTGTTTAATACACAAATAGAGAAAACAAAGACATGCAGATATAAATCGTTTCTATTATCTCAACTTATATTTGCCTTAAATGTATATTACACTCATGTAATATATCTTCGACCCTTCTCCTTATTCCAATATGTGCTCAGTATACCTAAAAAAGCAAATAACTAAGATTGATTTTTAGTATTTAATAGAAGTATCGTCTGCATTCAATTAAACCGTTTGAATTGCAAAAGAATTTATAATTGTACTTTCGTGCCTACTCCTTTAACTATTGGAATAAAGTAGAGGTATTAAGGTTCTCTCAATAACTGAGTTAAAAAATTTAATTGAATGTCATGTCGTGTCGAATAAATGAAAAAGAGATAAAAGATTCAAAAAAAAGGATTTTAAGCATTCGTCGCCTCAAATTTCATTAGAACAATAAAAGTTTAAATCTCAGCTTTCAAAGAAAAGACGTGGTTCTCGTCGGCAGATATGAAAATGCAATTATAAAACTTTATTGAGAACTTAATCTTGATTGAGTACTGAAAATTGAATTTAGCCGAAACATGTTCAAAGCTTCAAAATATTAAGTCAAAGTCGAACCTTAAACAAAAATCATATCAAATTTTACAAGATTTGCTACTAATAAATGCGTTTGTAACAGACGATTAGAATATCATTAAGAAGTTTGTTTTCTCGACGAAGAAAGAATATTAAGCATTTGATCTGCTTTGTCTTATTATAAAACTTTATATTTTGTCAATTCTAGCATAAGGTATCATAATAAGTTATAAACTTCAAGTTGCGATTGAAATTAGTGTGAAATTTGAGCTAATCGATTGTGACAAAAATATCACCAAATGACCTCTATTTTATTGAGTTAAAGGGAAACTTTAAGATAAATAATATAGATATAGGCAATTTGCAATTTCAAATCAGCACTTCTGTAAAATGCTTTGAAACTTTTTCAAAGTCTTAATTACATTTGATAAATAAGTGTATAATATATGGCTATTTGCTACATGAATTCAAGGTAATATCTAAATAAGCATTTTTGAAGAAGTGATATAATGTTGAATTGAAAAGTTCCTAGGAATTCTATAAATATATTTTTATCTATGAATCATGTTTAAAGTTAACTAGAGGTTGGAGCTATCGCTGATGTGTTTAAAGTAAATGTTACCATCAATTTTAATTCAATGAATTCCCAGAAATCGTCTAAGAAATGAGCTTTTCAAAGAAGACATGGCCTGTACAGTATATAGATTTTCCAAAAAGCAATCAAATCTTAATATCTTTTAACCAAACAATCAAGTATCAATGTGAAAGGAACCTATTGCTGATGTGTTTACTTTAGATTATCGTATTTTAAATATATCCTGAAGACTCTTGCTTGCAAATAAGTGGCCAAACTTTATTAAATTTGAGGTATTCACAGGAAATATCTTTGATAAGAGCAATTGCATACTCTCTTTTATAAAGATATTTACTTGAGTTATTTCAAAGCTGCAAAAGCTCTAGTGATACTTGAAAATATGGCCAATCTGGCCAATCTATAAAATGCTGAGCTTTTTTGAGTTTGCTTAAACAATTATTTATATAGGCCAGAATATCAATGCTAATTGATGTACAAATTGCAAAGCTCTTTTGCGAGAAGTTTAGACATACAATTCTGGATCTTGAAAATATCAAACAATAAAGTAAGCTCTCGTTAAAATATCTCTACAATTTTTTCATTATCATAATAAATTGAAAATATGCTTTCTGATTTATGAATTCATAAGAGTGCGTTTAAGTACACAATTGAGAACACAGACATGCAGATAAAATCGTTTCTATTATCATACTTATATTTTTTAAATGTTCTACCTCATGTAATATATCTTCGACCCTTCTCCTTATTCCAATATGTGCTCAGTATACCTAAAAAAGCAAATCACTAAGATTGATTTTTAGTATTTAATAGAAGTATCGTCTGCATTCAATTAAACTGTTTGAATTGCAAAAGAATTTATAATTGTACTTTCGTGCCTACTCCTTTAACTATTGGAATAAAGTAGAGGTATTAAGGTTCTCTCAATAACTGAGTTAAAAAATTTAATTGAATGTAATGTCATGTCGTGTCGAATAAATGAAAAAGAGATAAAAGATTCAAGAAAAAAGGATTTTAAGCATTCGTCGCCTCAAATTTCATTATAATAATATAAGTTTAAATCTCAGCTTTCAAATAAATGACGTGGTTCTCGTCGGCTGATATGAAAATGCAATTATAAAACTTTGTTGAGAACTTAATCTTGATTGAGTACTGAAAATTGAATTTAGCCGAAACATGTTCAAAGCTTCAAAATATTAAGTCAAAGTCGAACCTTAAACAAAAGTCATATCAAATTTTACAAGATTTGCTACTATTATCAAAATAGATTTAAAATGGGAAATTGTTAAAATAAAATTAAAAATTAAAATAAATATGGAATTATAGTATTTTTTGATTTTTATATTATCGTTTTAACTGATATTGATTTGAATTTGATATATTTTAACAGCCAATAATTTGACTCATCGATTGATCAAATTTGATTTATCATATCTTAACTGTAGACTCTTTAAATTTAACTTTTAAAATTTTCAACTCCTGATAAATTAATATCTCTCTATACAAAATAGCTATGAAAAAATTTTTAAAAGTGTAAGATGTAGAGAAAAATTTAATGACATTATTACATTCTTATAGTATTCACATAATATTTTCCCCCATCGAGATAAATCGATTTTAAATATTTCTCTGCCCCAAACTTCTTCCTTTCTTATCTCTTCAACCAAATTACTTGAGGACTTGGTCAAAATAAGTTTTTTGTGCATTTAATCAAGGTCTACATTTTATCTTCTTTGAGTCTTTCATCAGGAAATTCATACGCATTTTTATCGTTAAAATACATGAAATCATATGAATTTTTTTTGACTTTCATTAAATCGAAATATCTCTATGAGTGATTTTTTCCATGAATTATGAGTAGGATGGAACATGTAGCTCATGTTTTGATCTACATTATTCCTTCTAGAGTCATATCGTGAAAAAAATCGCAGCCAGAGATAATTTAATTTCTTTGCAGGTACTCGACCAAATTTTGATTTTTGTTACATTGTAACAAACATCACCTCTAGTCAAATGGACACAATTCCGGACACATTTCCAAAATGGACACAAATTCCGGACACAATTCCAAAGACAGAATTCAGACCTCATCACTTATCTATCACTCTGAACGAAGACATACTCCCTTTTCCATTACAGCACAACTTTTTGATTATGAGGGGGTCCGAAAAAGAGGACTTCGGGGTTTTCTCTCTTGAGTGAAGAGATAATGAAAAATTTAGAATTATGTTTTGATAGACAATCCTATAAGCTAAGTAGAATTATTTTATGAAAATTTATAGACATTAGGTTAGAGAGTTATTGAAGTCAAAAGTCAAGGCATCGATATTTTGCTTTTCCCTAAATAACTTCCTTCAGTGTGAGATTCATGGAAGATGAGTAGGATAGAAGTTGTAGTCCATACCCTAAGCTATCGATGGCTGCATATATTCCAATACAAATTCCATAAGGATACAGAGATAAATTGAAAATAAGGTCAAAAATTTTGTAAAACGATGAGCAATAATGAAATCGATTTTTCTCGCTTGGCAAATCAGATGGTGAAAAACTCAAATCAAATCTTAAGCAGATTATCTCATGAAGAACATTTCTTCTCCTATAGTCAAATCAGTAGCTAATTACATTAGAGAGATAAATCGAAAATAAATCTGAAATGTAAAATATAGTGTGAAAACTTAAATGTAACAAACATCACTCATATAAATTCTTGAGGCAACGAATTTAAGATTTTTATGAAGATCATATTATGATCTATCATTTATTATCTAAAAGTTTTTCAATATCAATTCACTGAGCAGAGAAAACCCCTAAAACCCTTCTGGATAATTTTCGGAAAATCAAATTTTTGAAATTGGGTTTTCAAAAATCCGAAAATTATCCAGAAGGGTTTCGGGGTTTTCTCTGCTCAGTGAATTGATATTGAAAAACTTTTAGATGATAAATGATAGATGATAATATGCTCTTCATAAAAATCTTAAATTCATTGCCTCAAGAATTTATATGAGTGATGTTTGGTACATTTAAGATTTCATACTTTATTTTCGATTTCAGATTTATTTTCGATTTATCTCTCTAATCTAATTAGCTACTGATTTGACTATAGGAGAAGAAATGTTCTTCATGAGATAATCTGCTTAAGATTTGATTTGAGTTTTTCACCATCTGATTTGCCTAGCGAGAAAAATCGATTTCAATATTTCTCATTATTTTACAAAAATTTTGACCTTATTTTCAATTTATCTCTGTATCCTAAAGGAATTTGTGTTGGAATATATGCCCCATTCGATAGCTTAGGGTATGGGCTACAACTTCTACCCTACTCATCTTCCATGAATCTCACACTGAAGGAAGTTATTGAGGAAAAGTAAAATTTCGATGCTCTGATTTTTGACTTCAATAACTCTTTAACCTAATATCTATAAATTTTCATATAAATATTCTACTTAGCTAATAGAATTCTCTATCAAAACATAATTCTAAATTTTTCAATATCTCTTCACCCAAGAGAGAAAACCCCGAAATCCTCTTTTTCGGACCCCCTCATAATCAAAAAGTTGTACTGTGATGGAAAAAGGAGTATATCTTCGCTAAGAGTGATAGATAAGTGATGAGGTCTGAACTCTACCTTTGGAATTGTGTCCGGAATTTGTGTCCATTTTGGAATTGTGTCCGGAACTTGTGTCCATTTGACTAGAGGTGATGTTTGTTACAATGTAACAAAAATCAAAATTTGGTCGAGTACCTGCAAAGAAATTAAATTATCTCAGGCAGCGATTTCACGATATGACTCTAGAAGGAATAATGTAGATCAAAACATAAGCTACATGTTCTATCCTACTCAGAATTGATGGAAAAAATCACTCAGAGAGTTATTTCGATTTTAGTGAAAGTCAAAAAAATTTCATATGATTTCGTTTATTTTAACGATAAAAATGCGTATGAATTTCATGATGAAAGACTCAAAGAAGATAAAATGTAGATCTTGATTAAATGCACAAAAAACTTATTTAGACCAAGTCCTCAAGTAATTTGGTTGAAGAAATAAGAAAGGAAGAAGTTTGAGGCAGAGAAATGTTTAAAATCGATTTATCTCGATGGGGGAAAATATTATGTGAATACTATAAGAATGTAATAATGTCATTAAATTTTTCTCTACATCTTACACTTTTAAAAATTTTTTCATAGCTATTTTGTATAGAGAGATATTAATTTATAGGAGTTGAAAATTTTAAAAGTTAAATTTAAAGAGTCTACAGTTAAGATATGATAAATCAAATTTGATCAATCGATGAGTCAAATTATTGGCTGTTAAAATATATCAAATTCAAATCAATATCAGTTAAAACGATAATATAAAAATCAAAAAATACCAAAATTCCATATTTAATTTAATTTTAAATTTTATTTTAACAATTTCCAATTTTAAATCTATTTTAATAATAATAAATGCGTTTGTAACAGACGATTAGAATATCATTAAGAAATTTGTTTTCTCGACGAGGAAAGAATATTAAGCATTTGATCTGCTTTGTCTTATTATAAAACTTTTTATTTTGTCAATTCCAACAAAAGGTATCATAACAAGTTATAAACTTCAAGTTGCGATTGATATAATGTGAAATTTGAGCTAATCGATTGTGACAAAAATATCACCTTATAAATGCGTTTGTAACATACGATTAGAATATCATTAAGAAGTTTGTTTTCTCGACGAGGAAAGAATATTAAGCATTTGATCTGCTTTGTCTTATTATAAAACTTTTTATTTTGTCAATTCCAGCAAAAGGTATCATAACAAGTTGTATACTTCAAGTTGCGATTGATATTAGTGTGAAATTTGAGCTAATCTATTGTGACAAAAATATCACCAAATGACCTCTAATTTATTGAGTTAAAGTGAAACTTTAAGATAAATAATATAGAAATAGGCAATTTGCAATTTCAAATCAGCACTTCTGTAAAATGCTTTGAAACTTTTTCAAAGTCTTAATTGCATGTTTTGATAAATATAGTGTATAATATGAGTGGCTACGTTGTCTAACTTTGAATTTCAAGGTAATAACTAAATAAGCATTTTTTTGAAAGAAGTGATATAATGTTGAATTGCAAAAGTTCCTAGGAATTCTTTAAATATATTTTTATCTATGAATCATGTTTAAATTAACTAGAGGTTGGAGCTATCGCTGATGTGTTTAAAGTAAATGTTACCATCAATTTTAATTCAATGAATTCCCAGAAATCGTCTAAGAAATGAGCTTTTCAAAGAAGACATGGCCTGTACAGTATATAGATTTTCCAAAAAGCAATCAAATCTTAATATCTTTTAACCAAACAATCAAGTATCAATGTGAAAGGAACCTATTGCTGATGTGTTTACTTTAGATTATCGTATTTTAAATATATCCTGAAGACTCTTGCTTGCAAATAAGTGGCCAAACTTTATTAAATTTGAGGTATTCACAGGAAATATCTTTGATAAGAGCAATTGCATACTCTCTTTTATAAAGATATTTACTTGAGTTATTTCAAAGCTGCAAAAGCTCTAGTGATACTTGAAAATATGGCCAATCTGGCCAATCTATAAAATGCTGAGCTTTTTTGAGTTTGCTTAAACAATTATTTATATAGGCCAGAATATCAATGCTAATTGATGTACAAATTGCAAAGCTCTTTTGCGAGAAGTTTAGACATACAATTCTGGATCTTGAAAATATCAAACAAAAAAAGTAAGCATCTCTCGTGTAGAAATATCTCTTACAATTTTGTTCCTTATCATTAAAAAACAATTGAATAATATTGCTTTCGATTTTTATGAATGCCTAAGAGTGCTGTTTAATACACAAATTGAGAAAATAAAGACATGCAGATATAAATCGTTTCTGTTTTCTCAACTTATATTTTCCTTAAATGTATATTACACTCATGTAATATATCTTCGACCCTTCTCCTTATTCCAATATGTGCTCAGTATACCTAAAAAAGCAAATCACTAAGATTGATTTTTAGTATTTAATAGAAGTATCGTCTGCATTCAATTAAACTGTTTGAATTGCAAAAGAATTTATAATTGTACTTTCGTGCCTACTCCTTTAACTATTGGAATAAAGTAGAGGTATTAAGGTTCTCTCAATAACTGAGTTAAAAAATTTAATTGAATGTAATGTCATGTCGTGTCGAATAAATGAAAAAGAGATAAAAGATTCAAGAAAAAAGGATTTTAAGCATTCGTCGCCTCAAATTTCATTATAATAATATAAGTTTAAATCTCAGCTTTCAAATAAATGACGTGGTTCTCGTCGGCTGATATGAAAATGCAATTATAAAACTTTGTTGAGAACTTAATCTTGATTGAGTACTGAAAATTGAATTTAGCCGAAACATGTTCAAAGCTTCAAAATATTAAGTCAAAGTCGAACCTTAAACAAAAGTCATATCAAATACAAGATTTGCTACTTATAAATGCGTTTGTAACAGACGATTAGAATAACTATTATAAATTTGTTCTCACGAAAGAATATTAAGCATTTGATCTGCTTTGTCTTATTATAAAACTTTTTATTTTGTCAATTCCAGCAAAAGTTATCATAACAAGTTATAAACTTCAAGTTGCGATTGAAATTAGTGTGAAATTTGAGCTAATCGATTGTGACAAAAATATCACCTTATAATTGCGTTTGTAACAGACGATAAGAATATCATTAAGAAGTTTGTTTTCTCGACGAGGAAAGAATATTAAGCATTTGATCTGCATTGTCTTATTATAAAACCTTTTATTTTGTCAATTCCAGCAAAAGGTATCAAAAAAAGTTATAAACTTTAAATTGCGATTGATATTAGTGTGAAATTTGAGCTAATCGATTGTGACAAAAATATCACCAAATGACCTCTAATTTATTGAGTTAAAGGGAAACTTTAAGATAAATAATATAGAAATAGGCAATTTGCAATTTCAAATC
Organism: Oxytricha trifallax; assembly: GCA_000711775.1. Classification (NCBI taxonomy): domain Eukaryota; phylum Ciliophora; class Spirotrichea; order Sporadotrichida; family Oxytrichidae; genus Oxytricha; species Oxytricha trifallax. Next base: position 19,019 of record ARYC01019793.1, read on the forward strand.
AGCACTTCTGTAAAATGCTTTGAAACTCTTTCAAAGTCTTAATTACATGTTTTGATAAATATAGTGTATAATATGAGTGGCTACGTTGTCTAACTTTGAATTTCAAGGTAATATCTAAATAAGCATTTTTTGAAAGAAGTGATATAATGTTGAATTGCAAAAGTTCCTAGGAATTCTTTAAATATATTTTTATCTATGAATCATGTTTAA
>ARYC01019795.1:0-16799 GCA_000711775.1 Oxytricha trifallax
TCTTCTTCCACCTTCTCTAGTCCTCTCCATCTTAATTACTATTTTCGTTTCTCTTCAGGAAAATTTCAAACTGGAAATTCTTCAGCTAGGCATACTTCTCATCTTTCTCTGGTACTTCAACATAAACTCTCCTTACTGATAAAATTGCATCTAAGGGTATCACAGCCAGAGGCCTAGCTAAGAAACTAGCATAGGGTACACCCTCCGCATAGTACAAAAAGTGTGATTTAGTTACTTAACACCACCTTGACATGTATTGATGCTTGATACCTGGCTTATACTTGTATAAGTCACTTTCGAAGATTATTTCTATGTCGCTGATCTCTCCGTATCTCACAGAGAGGAGAGCTGGTATATCTGTCAGTAGTTAAGGAATGACAATGGGGTTGTCTGATCGTTGAGCATAGATTTTGTATCTGTCCGTTCTTGGATCAGTAGTTAATTGCTTGTTTTTCAGGTGGTCTGGAACTCCATGTGGATATGACAAGTATAAATCTTATAGTATTGCAATAGTGATAAAAGGAAATTATTTTTTTATATCAGCTAAATTACTAAAAAAATATAAATTAAATTTTATGAATTAAGATAAATAAATATAAAATTTATAAAAATATAACATATGGCATCTTATAATAAAAGAATATCTTTCTTTTAATATAAATATAATTTTTAAAAACTATTAAAATTTTGCTAATAATAGTACAAGTATGTATAACTTGTTTTTTTTAATTATAATTTGAATTGCTGTTAATCATTCTAGATATCTAGCCTGCATCTCTATTTGTAAGCCTCCCTGGGCTGCTCTTTCTCTTGCCATAACCCATCCCTTTCTGATTCGATATACCCCCACTAAGTATTCTATTCGACCTAGAGAGCAGCATCTGCTTAGTCTACTCATAATTATAGCCGCCCTCTTTGAGCTTTTTATATAGTGAAGCGTCGCTTTGAGCCTGTCTGCTAGTGGGTGAGGTGTATTGAGAATGATTCATTCGCAGGTTACTAATGTTGCCTGCGCCTGTAATGCCACCTCCACCTAATTAGCCTAGGAGGGCTCTGGTTTAACGGCTGCCGGACATGTTACCTAGCCCAAGGCCGTTGGTGCTGTTATTGCTTTGGAGGAAGGATCGAGATTTCTCTGCTAACTATTTTCTTGAATAATTGTACACTCCTGATAAATCAGATTTATAATAAAAAACTTGAAATAAATTATACTAAAAATTCTTTAACAATAAATTAATTTGACTTAAATCCAATTATTTCCTTCTAAATATAATAAATTTAATTATTAGTAAAATATAATGTTTAATATATGATAAATCAGTTACTCGCGATTGATTATTAGATTCTAATTAGTTTTGAACTTTGCTCTATCGCTTCATCCCAAAGTTTTTACTTTGGTTCAATGACAATGGATTAGAATAACTCGACCTGTTCTTATTGTCCTATTATGATCCTGTCAGTGGTCTGAAATTCAGTTTACCATTGCTATTTATATTACTTTTATTCGTATAATTTCCACCTGCACTATTATTATTCATGTTACCATTATTGCCCTTATTATTGCCATTATTCTGCTTGTTTTGCATGGAGATATCGTACTGCTTGTTTTTATGATATCTGTGTGGTGACTACGTATCTTCATCCTCGACCTCATCGTCTAAGTTATGTTGTTTGAACATCTTGCCACGCTCTCTCTTAATTGAATCAAAATCAACTAGCAATAATTTGTCTGGGTCGCAACCTAGGCCGTGTTTATGCAGATGTTTGCTCATCATATGAAAGTCCTATAACTCACTTAAATTAGCATGCTTTTGCACATAATATCGGAATATCTATCTTTTGATTAGGAGATGTGCTGGTATATTTACTTACATCAATGATATCCTTGGGACTGTTGTCAGTATAACGACTTGATGTGATTGAGTCATCACCATCTAAGTTTGTGTTTTTGTGATTGTTATTTGTGCTAGTTAAACCACCATCAACTGCCTAATTCAATCCCTTGTTCGCTTTCACATTGTAAAACTTAATCCCAATGTTTATGTTGTTTTCTATAGCATATATGTTTAAGCACAAATAGACAAATAAGAAGGGTGATTATGCGATTTGTAGTACTTAAATCTTTTGTGATCGTTGAAATGACTTACTTTCTATAGTGAAATCTTCACCAGGTCTGTCGCTGTAAGCACAGCAATAATTATTTCCCATTTTAATAACAAAATAAATCAAAAAGTTTAATAAGAATAGAGTAGAACTTTTATTCTCAATTAAAATTAAAACTAACTCAATTCTTTTCTGTATTTTTTATGTCAATAATATAGATTTCAATTTGATTCCAAAAATCTTTTTATAATTAAATTTTGTAATTTCAATAATATCTCTTAAGCCATCAACAAATAGCAAAAGAAAAGCTCTCAGATTTCTGAACTGATTCTTCACTTCAATGCTTTGCACTTTTCTCCAATGCAGAGAGCCATACCTTCAGTCTTAGCTCTGACTCTAATGAGTCCAGTGATTCTAGAAGAGCCATCTCCAGACGAAGACTTCTCAATGCTCAGATTTATAAGGCAATCCTCCTCAAATTTACTCTTGGTGTAGAGGTTGCTCACAAGGAAGCCAGAGAGTTGGTCTTATTCACTGATTGGAGTCATGAGCTTTACGTTCATTATTTTGGCGAAATTTTCAACGTATTCCCTCAAGTCTCCATTTGCACTGCCCGTGTTTACATGCTTAAATTTATTTGTGAATAATGAGATTACTATAAATCCATAAATATTATGAAACATGTACCTTGTTCTCCCACTCATAATCAGCCCATTTCTTTTTAAAGTCCAGCTCACTGCACTCAGCAGGCTGCAGCTCATTGATAAAGTCAATTTGAATCTCATTGATGTAAATTATGTTGGGATGTTACAGAAGCAGAAATGCGAAGTGATATACCATAGATGGCACCGTTGTCAGTTATACACTTAGGGAGCTTTTACTGTCTGGAGGAGAGAGCTCTCGGTTGTGGCTTAAGGCTTCTCTACTATTTTTAAATCAACCTTGGGTAAGTAGCTCTACCTAGATGTTTGGTATACAATTTATTATATGGATTAATAATACTTATTTAGCATGTTATTGAGTCAATTTTTTGAGCATTTACACTACTATTTATCTGAAATTTTCTTGCTTTTATATTGTAAATATTTTATTAATTTATGGTACTGTTTTATTGGTTCTATTTACAAGCAATATCTTAAGTAGAATATCATAGTGATGAACCTCTACAAAAGCCTCTGCATAAATAGCATCAGAGTATCCAGTCATCTGATAAATCTTAGCATCAATGTCTTTTCTCACATCCTTCATAAAGTCTTCATTTATAAATAATCTATTATAGAAGCATATTAATAATTCAACAAGATAGTTTATAAATTAAATCATTGCCAAGACCGTTTCCAGCATCTCCACTGAGCTCCTCGGTAATATCGAAATCAGTAGCTCCGGTTCTTCCCTTCAATTATCTAAACACCACCATTTCATCTGGCTGAGTGATCAACAAGCTCTCCTCACCCTTTTTGGATTTCTTTGCACCAATGCCTGTTAACTTTATTTATTGTATACGCTTATTGTTAACTTGTGATGATACGTTTAAATCAAAGGAAGAGATAAACTATAATTAAATATACAATTTAAAACTTACTGTGAGTTTCCAAAAACTTAGCGAATACCCTCTTTCCTAGGTCTACGAGCAAATTTTCAATTGCTGAAAGGGAACTTAAACCGTTGGGGTTTGATAGAACTCTTAGGCAGAGTTACATTCTTTGCTTGGAATCTGGGTCACAATAATTAAACTATTATATTCAAAAATTAATAATTAATCTTATGTAATATACAAGTAATAGCATCATTTAATACAAAATTTTACTGATATTAATGATTAACATGTATTAAATACAAAAACCACAATGTTTCTTCTTGTTTAGTTACTATCCTTTGAGCAAGGCACATATAATCAAAATGGAGTCAATGGCCATTTGATTGAATTTTCCTGAGAGATTTTTCTTGGCTTTGATTGAGAGCTTAGTAAGTGTGATAGCTAAGCAACTGCACAAGTAATCGTCATCAGTATTTATCAAGGCTTTTCTTAAGGGCAAATTCTCATCAGAAGCTGAGGTGTGTTAAAGTTTAGCCTGGGCAGGGTCGTTTAAAACTATGGTCTCAGTACCGTAAGAACCATCTGGGAGAATGATAGTTTTAGTAATAACTTTTGGACCTGAAGCTGATGTCTTGGATTCTTCTTGACCTGGAGTGTTGGGGTCATGTGAATCTTCACTGAACAAAGGCAAAGCTCCAATATTTTTCTTGATGGTGTCGAAAGCACGCTCCACATCTCTCTATGAAGTGGCATACTCACCGATTATCCAAAGCGCCACTCTTATGACTAGATGTGATCTGATATCCTCAAAGTTATCGCAAATCTTATCGAATATTGCCTATCTATGTTCAGGGTGGACTTCTATGATTTCACGAATGAAAAGAATAGTCTCAAGGGATGTATAGGTTGATCTATTATCAAACATTAAGAAGGAGTCCATAAGTGGTCTGAGTACATTTGGGATTGTCTCTGGGAAGTTTTGAGTCAATGTGCTGATTGACTTAATCAATAAGTATCTGTACTCGTTAGTGGTAGATGCTTAGTCTCCACTTTAATAAAAATATTGAGAATATAAAAATTTATATATAGTATTTCCTTCAATATGTATTCAAACTACTACTAAAATAATTCCCGTATTAATAATTATAATTATTAATCTTTAATTATTAATCTTTCATCCATCTTTCTGGCTCTAACAATTTCCTTCTCCAAGAATCCAATAATCTCCTTTATGTTTCTTGAGCTTGCAAGTTCAGTAGTCAATTCCAATACTTTCTCATTAATCTCAAGAGATGAAATTGATTCTTCATTTATTGTGTTAAGGATGTCTGTAATGTAGTCTTCCAACAGTTTAGCGTATTTCAATCTCAACTCCATTATTATAAAAGTAAATTTAAGCAATTAATATATAGATATCTGTTGATTTATTTTTGATAAGAATATCTTGTTGAGGACTATAAGCTTGACATTATTGTCATTTTAATCTTAGAGGAGATTCAAATAACTTTAAATTGCAATTTTAATGGCAGTTGGAGCGGTAGTCAATTGAGTAATTGTGTTGGCGCACTCGAATAGCACACTGGATGACTTTGAATTAGATAGCATGAAGATTGCGTTCATTTATTATAATAAAAAGTAGTTTTGTATAATCTTTAAAATAAAAACAATTTGACTTAATGATCAAAGTGCAACTCATTTAAATTTAAGCAATATGTTAGCAAATCATTATATTTTTTCATGAGTCTTTGCTTCTGAGAAGGTTCAATCTTACAAAGCTTTCTAAGCATCTCCAGGACAATCAACTAGAATATATCGCCCATTTCCTGAACTGGGTCATCGCTTGCGCTCATTAAGGTCTTGAGGTAGGCAAGCGCCTTCTCCTGTGCTAAGTGAAACAACAAAAAGAATGCATTTCTCTTCGTGGAAAGGTCAGTCTCATTAATGAGGAGAGTATCGATGGAGTCTATGCAGTCTTCGATCAGGTCTGTACCGGTGCTCTGGAAAATGCTGTAGATGCACATTATAGCATTGCGGCGCACGTAGAAGTGTCGGTGGGTAAGATTCTCTATTACTGCTTGCACTAGATTCTCCAAGATTATGTTAGAAAAATGGGCATTAAATCATTACTTTGGTATTTTTAAAATAAACTATGAGAATAAAAAATAAATCAAAAAAAGATAGATTTAATTGTGATCTTTGATACCAATCTCAAAGTTCTTCCACGAATAAATAAAAATAAATTTGAGCAAAGATTTATAAATTAATATATTTAAATATCTCGTCCTATTTTTTATGCTAATTAGTTTTATAAAAGTAATTTTATATTAATTACTTTAAAACTTAACTCGAATGAACTCATTAGGGGATAGTAAGTCTTTTCTAAGTGCATTGCAAGCAAGTGTGATTTCATCCTTGACACTGCCATCGAGGTTAGTTTTCTCCACAACTTCCCAGTAGAGGAAAAGCAACTTTTTGAGTTCGTGGTCTTGGTTCAATTGAAGGTTTGTGAGTACTGGCATAAGCATGCGGGGGTAATTATCATCATTCGAAATCATCTTAATAGTTAATAATTGTCATAAACACATACATATTTATATTAAATAAAGTTTATTTTGCTATTATAGACTCATAAATTAATGAAATTTTCAGTCTTAGATAAATTTCAATCTAAAAATGCTAAATCTTATTGAATAACTTTCAAGTAATTTCTTCTAATTATATAATAAGCTTAATATGATATCTTAATAAGCAACTTGAGTGATTTCTTTTTCTCATCCAGAGTGCCCTTGACAAAAGCGTTCTGTATCTCACTAGATTGAGGTGGCTCCACAATATCGTCATAGTTTATAATAAAGTAGCAGTACTTTTCTCTCTCTTTTGACATTGTTATTTAGATATTCTTCCTTATTTTTTGGTAAATTATTATTAATAAAATATATGAGAAGGAATTTTAAATTTATACTTATTAAAGACATAAATCGAGTCAGAAAAAAATGTCATCAATATATGAATATTAAAAATTAATGTTAATTTATTAAGATTCATTATAAATAAAAAATATAGTAATTAACTGTCAACTTTTTTATAAATTATTATAGTCTTAAGGATCAATAAGGTAGGTGATATAAAAATCAAAGTTAAAAAAACATAAAAATCTTAATCACTTATTTATAGATGTACTGGATAAAAGAGAAGAAAATGAATTTTTCATAAAGAACCCTAATCTTATAGAATTTAGAAGTCAAATAATAAATATTATAGAATATATTTTTTCGAAAATTCTAGTCCCCTAGAGAGTCACACCCACATTTATTTTATCAGCCAAATCCTTATAAAAATAGAAAATATTGATGTTAAAGCTTAGACAAGAGTTAATAAGAACTATAATTGAGAAGCCTTTGGGTAGTTCAAATGTTATGAGTACTTTTTTATGCTTAGCATTTAACAATTTCTAAAAGAAATGTTGTTTTTTCTCACATACAGCATGATTGATTTAGTAGAAAATACAAAGCCTTAATAAATCACAGGTTATGGCTGTGCAATCAAATTTATATTATCATATATATATAAGAATAATATAATTAGTTTTATATGTTTTAAACCCATTTAATTAGAACCATAGTCAACTTATTTATATAAAAAGCTGAAGAATTTACTAAATTACAGAGAGTTATGTTAAATATTTTATATCACTCTGATATTTATAGTTTATACTATAACTTTTCTTTCAACTTCTTTATTTATAAGGGTATTTTTACTTATAGTTTCAAATAGTATCTACATAGTAAACTAAAGAGAAAATTAGTTCAGATAAATAAGATGAATAAAAAGACTTTGATAACTCATAGAATACATCAAGCAATTACCTTAAAATGATAGAGAAAAATCTACTCTATAATAAATCATTGCTAGAGACTGATAAACAATCAAAAGTAGTATAAAATGAGAGAAAGTTATAGAAATAAATGCTTTAATAAATTACTGATAAAAGTGCTTAACTTTATTAAGACACTCTAAATTAATAGATAACATATTCTATGATTTTTATTTTAACAGGGTTTTATTTATAAATATAAGATATTTTCTCAAGATGTAGTTGGTGTGATATTGTGCTTAGATGGATTAGCAAAGAAAATATTACAAGACAAAGAAATTTAATAATAAAAAATGCAATAATAACTGCTTATGAACTAGATTAAACAGCAGAGGAGATCTAATTTAATGGATTATAATAAACTTATAATAAATCAGGGGAAATTGAATAGCTAATAAATCAGTGAAATTAAGGAACAAAATCCAAAAACTACTACAGAGGATATATTACAATATCTTTTTTAATATAATTTAGTAAAATTTATTTATATTTTCAGCTTGATGAAATCCAAGAAAAACAGTTTATATAATCAACGACTTGAAAAATAATTAAGACAATATTTTCAACTTAAGCTATTGTTGATATAATTTAAGACAATTCTGTTTAATTATTCTAATTTTATGATATTTTGAATTTCTTTTGATTTATTTAATTAAATTTAAGCTGAAAATTGAGATCAACCAAGCTATTAATGGGCATATATTGAAACTTCTTAAACGATAAACTACTCTAAGTTGGTTCATATTTAAAAGGCCTACTTCCATTGTTTAGTTTCAGATATGTTTGTGGATATAAACTTAAAACAAATTATAAAATGTAAATTGATTTCTCATCAATATACAAATTTACTGTGAATTCAGCATTCATTTAACTGCTTTTATATTTGAAAAAAGAAAAAGAAATTATATTCTATTAAAATAGAGAAAAACTAAGTTTAGATTAAAAGCAAAGTATATGCCAGATTTAGTGTCAAATAATTAATCTGGAATATTCAATAATCCTATACTCTTCCCATTATTAAATATTTCCATAAATAAGTCTTTGGGGTTGAACGAGTGTTTAGTCGTCTTTTTGTTATTTGTAAAAAGTTTGTCTTTTCTTATGATCCTATTAGTTGATGAAATAGTTCAGTCAAATTTAATTATAGAATAAGATCTTAAAATTATGATAAGAAGTTGTAAAAAAATTATACACATAGAAATTTATAGTTCTTTAAGTATTTAAGGCGGTAGTTTAATTAAATTGGTTTGTTGATATAGAGCCATTTCTTGATTTATTTCTGGATATATTGTGATTAATTGTTGTTTAAGTTTGGGTTAAATTTTAAGTTTTAGTCAAATTTATATTTGAGTTTCTATTGATAAATGATCTCGCCGAATTTATTGGTTTGTCCTAAAATAATTTAGTCATTTCTTTCAATATATCCTCTGTGTAGTAATTCATTCTTATCATTAATACAGTATAATATGACAATTATTTCTTTAAAATTTGTAAAAATCATCTAATATTCAAAATTTACATCTTGAGAATTTATTTCTTATGAAAGTATCTGCTTTCAATTCCATGTGACCTACTATTTATTATAATAAGCTCTGCCTTCATGACTTGAAACCCCATAACTGTGCGGGTCTTCCCCCAATAATATGCTTTAATAGCCTCTTAACTATTCGATATCTATTTACTTATCTCCAAGAACATGAGGAGGATTTTACTATTGTAGTAATACATTTGATTTGGGAAAATAAATAATAAATTAATTAATTAAATATTAAATTCGCGGCAGTTAACTTTCTGGAAACCTAGACAATATGGTACTTGTTCGATAGAGAATTAAAAATCAGCTGGACTTTACTATTGGCGGTACCCCTCTATCGCATCCCCAGAACGAGTTAACACGACTTTAATTTTGACATTAAAATCAACTAAACAAATCACCAAAAATTAAAGTCGAGTTATCTCACTCCTACGATGCGATAGAGGGGTACCGCCAATAGTAAAGTCCAGCTTATTTTTAATTCTCTATCGAACAAGTACCATATTGTCTAGGTTTCCAGAAAGTTAACTGCCACGAATTTAATATTTAATTAATTAATTTATTATTTATTTTCCCAAATCAAATGTATTCCTACAATATTAAATATCATTGGATATTTAGATAGATTCTTGCCTGAATAAGAAATATACTATTTTGAGTGACATCGTATAGATTTAAAGTCGTATTGAAAATTAAGGGATGCCAAGCCAAATCTGCAAAAGCATTGAGATTGAGTGTATTAATAAAGGAATATATTTCAATACAAATTAGATTGTAGTTAGGATTATATATGATTATTTCAAAGAATTTGAAACTCAAAGTAAAATGTATTAGACTATTTCTACAAATATCTATGAACAATCTATTCTCTACTAGGCAAAGCATGTGATAAAAATATTGTACCAATTGCTCCATTCTCATTTCTAACTAGTGAATGAACATTTTAATTGTAATTTTTCAACTAAGTTAATTCTTTTGTTAAATGTTTGGTTGAAAAAGTCACAGTTTCTGAGGAATTATTATTTGAAGAGATTTATTGTCTTTGCTATTAAAAATGCTAGTCTGCTTAGCCCATGCAGTTTTTTACTCTATGAAACAACATAACTCTAATTATGAAAATTTTGATAAGGAAAAAATGAGGTAAATATAAAGTTACACAATAAAATCTTCAGTTTTTACTATTCTATTTATATCTGGATCTTAATTCAAAAAAGGTGTTGACTATGATGTTAAATATATTATAATTTTCTGATATTATAATATCTTTTTTAAGCTATAAATGGGTTTATTTTGGACTAAATCCCTAATTTTGATAGAAGAATTTGTCAGCTATTATTACATTTGCATTGAACTTCTATTTCGACTGATTCTTGAGCTCTGCATTAACCTGTTCGTATTTGATAAATTATTAAGATTCAAATTTCTAATACCACTTGCACTAAAACGTTTCGAATGAAATAGTTATTTATGATGTAGAATTTCTTTCAACTTCTCGTCTTTTTCGAAATACAATTAATCTTAATGTGATTGCAATACAACATTACACATTATTATTGAATAAAAATTCAAGATAATTTGATAACGTGCTAAAAGTTTGTATTTTCTACTACTTCCTGTAATCATCCCTAAAAGTACTAAAGAAATTAATAATGTAACCATATAAAGTCTAAGCTTTTCTTTTTACTGAGGATTTAGCCTATTATATAAAGAAATTTTATGACAAAGATTATTAGAATTTTCTTGATGTTTAAGGCCGTTTTTATCTTCTAAATTTTAATGGATTAAATATTAACAATTATTGTAGGAATTAAATTGCTAAAAGCTTTTTAAGGTAGAAATATTTGATCCTTAAGAGTAGTTAAAATTTACAATTAACTTGAAATTTCCAATAGCAAATTCTTTCTCATCTAAATAAAAAATTATTAATGTACTTAAATAAGCAAAATTACATATCTTGGTCCTTCTCCTTCAACCTTTCTTAAATCCTAAAACATTTTTTAAAATAATTATTATTTATTTTAATTCTATTTTTAATTTAGTCTATAACTTATGAAGTTTCTATAATATAATTTATATAATTATAATTTATTGAATAGTTCTGATGAAATCTTATCAAATATGCATGATTAAGATAAAAATCTAAAAAAATTTAACTTTTACTGAATAATTAAGATTAATGGTTGCTCAAATACTTATAAATTTATCTGTAATATTTTATTGAAATTTAATTGTGCCTGAAACTATAAAAGTTTCAACTTGTAAAACTAATCTCAGTCTAAAAACCAATCAGACAGGAAATATCAAACTACACAATAATAAATAATTAAAAAATAATCAAATAATCGCTAATAATCATAAATGATAGGAAGTTTGGTAAATAATTTACGCAGTCGACCGGGCTATGTGAGCTCGTTCAGTTTTTTCACAATATGCATGGGTTTTACTTTTTATCAAGCACCGCGCATTGAAAATCCAGTAATTAGATATGCATGTGCGGGCACTGCTGCCACTCTCTTTCAAGAAATATCTATGCATGCAATTGACACACTGAATATATTATAAAAATGTGTGGGGGGGGGGGTTTTGGAACTGTAGAATGGCAATTTTAATCAAGTAAAATTGCTCAATTTATTTAAATTAAAAGAATATGAGAGCAAAGGTGATAAATGGAAACAAAATTTATGTTTTGGAGTTGATTAGACAAGAGGGAATTATGTGTTTATCAAGAGGAATTTAACCAGTTTTGTATGGCTATATTCTCAGTTCCTACATCTACTTCTATACTTATGCAGTTAGTAAGAGCAAAATGCGAAAAGGCATGAAAAGTGAAGAAAATTCTTAATAGCAATTAGTGACAGCAGATAGTGAGGCCAGTAATTCAAATCTTAAAGCAGAGGAATAATAAGCAAATACTGTAGTATAGAATGAAAAATAATCCCCTGACTATAAGGGAGCGTTAATTAAAACCTTAATCATTACTTTTGCAAGCTCTATAATAGCCGAATAACTCACACTGACTCTCTACTACCCGTTTGATCTAATAAAAACTAGAATGCAAGTAGATTACCTAAAATACGGCTATAAAGGCACACTGGATGCATTTATTAAAGTATATTAAGAGAAAAAATCGGCACTTTTCCCCAGTAAACCTTGGCTTTAGAAAGTGTTTTAAATCAAGAATTTCTATAATGGCATAGTACTGTATAGCTTGAGTTATACTTTCTTTGTGGCTTTACAATTTTCTATCTTTGAATCACTACTTCTCTTCGTTGAGAACTATAGACAAGATAAAATTCTCAGAAATTTAAACTTGGCAAGCCATTATGATAATAAAATTCCTTCAGGACAGACTGAAGTTCATCATGCAAACATTCAGAGCAAAGATCACTCTAAAATTGACATTGCAGTATGTTCATTCACAGCTGGAGTATTTGCAGGTTTCTTGACGAATCCAATTGAGTTTCTAGCAGTCAATAGATAAACAAATGAGAATTTTTCGATTAGATAAGCGTTGAAATAGAAAGGCATATTTTATGATATGATGTTCAAGGGAAATACCTATAGATGTATCTACAATTTATATTAAAATATCAACATAAAAAATTAATGATTAGTTATCTATTGTAAATTTAAAAATTTATTTACAATTGGTATATATTATATCATGAATGGGTGCTCAGCTATGATGTTTTTCTTGCTGTTTCAAGAGTTATGTCTCCCATTAAATGTAGATATCACAATGTATGATGAATGAAAAGTTTAAAAAATGGCATTATTGCTTTATCTTATTTACTCATCATTTGTATCTATAATCTGCTTGTACTCATTCACAATATATAATTAAATTATGCCTCTTTAATTATTTAAGTTTCCCATACTCTCTCATATCATTACCAAAACATTATATGTAATGTATCTTATGATAGATTTGAGGTAAATAGCTTTCTTAGGATTAGCCTCGTACATCTCATAAACCTTAATGAATATCTGCTTGCTTGCATTATGCCCCAGGCATTGGAACAGCCAGTCGATAGTGGGCTCAAACAAACTGAAATACTACTCCTGTGAGAGTTTAGCGTGACCGTTCTTGATGGCGTAGTTATAGTGCTTGTAGGCGAATTCCACCATATTCATGAGGTACTCCTTCTGGTTGGGGTCGATTGAGTGGCCCACTCTTGCTAGATAGGCGCAGGTGTAAGTTGCGCAGAGAGGCTCAGCGATACCTCTGATCATTTAGTCAAAAGAACAAGTATTTTGTGATATTAAAATTCATGAAGTAACAAATTATAATTAATGAAAATTTTTATGCTCATTAATTTATTTTTGAAGTAAAATTATTAAGAATTATCAATTTATTACTTTCGAATATTTCTTAAAACTATAATTATAAATATATAATGATTGGCCTAATCTCTGTATTTATATTAATTATATCATAAATTGATGATATTCTTTTTTAATTTTAGACAGTCTAATCAGATCATCCTGCTGTACTCTTCTCTGGATGAATCTGTGACAAGAAACCAAGGCCAACTCCAAATAAATTCTGGGGAGAACTTCTCTGATGCAAGCCGACTTCAAGAACCAATTCATGCAAACTTCTCTCACTTTATCAGGGATCTTGGTATAGTCGATTGTGTCCTCATTGGCCTCAGTGATGATGATTTTTCCACCAGAGTGTTCTTTGGTAAGTTTTTTCATTCTTCCGTAAACTAAAGAACCGAAGTTATCTAAGATGTCAGTCAGTAAGATAAACTTCTGTGGGTAAAACAAGGGAGTCTCCACGTCATTCAATTAATATAAATGCTTTTAATTCATTATATAGAGATAATAGCTAAATTTTAAATTGTAAAATTGAGCAGCTTAGCACACTGAATTGCAATTCTCATACAGGCGACTTTATCCTCTTTCTCCCAGAATCTCTTCATTTCTCTGTTAAGTTTCTCCAACTGCTAGGTGAAATCTCTGGCACTGATAAGTGTGCCCTGATTTGTTCTGGCTGACTGTGTACTTCTCTTTTCTAATTGATCCATTCTGGATTTTCCCTTGCCCAGACGGATGGGGCGATCGATGTCGCGGTCACGGTTGTCTCCCAACACGATCTCTTAGTTCTCTGTTTGTGGTCTGAATACTGCAAGAATCTTAACTTTATCAATAAATTTATACTACTAAATAGATTTTTCAATCTATTTAGTAGTACTTTATGTTAATTTATAGGATTAATACATCAAATTATGATAACTTTCTTGGCTTCCCAAGACTCAAAGTCACCAGTAGGTCTCTGCTCTAGATTCATATATTCCGCATAGGGATCATTCTGGTCTTTGTTATCTTGCTCTTTCTTTTGCTGTTCGTTCTCATCCTCATCTTCATCCTCTATATTGCCATCTCTCTCCTTGTTCTTGTTTGCATCCAATACCAGCATGTTTTTATTCTGCTAAATCTCATTAACAATGTTTTTGTTGTGATTAATAATACTATTTAATTTATTATGAGAATCAGTTTATCCGAATGCACCAAGTGGCGCTTAATTGCCATCGATGATGTCGGCATTGAGGAGTGGGTGATCTCTCACTTTCTTGCCCTGCACGGTATACTTAACCTGCTCCAACTCGTAATTTCTCTTGTTCACTTCACTATAAATAAGCAAAAATTATTATCATTAATTTATTATAATCAGTGTTGTTTTTCACAATCAATCCATCACATATATTTATTATATAAATGTTACAAGTTTTTTTAAGAAAATTGTTAATGATAAAATTAAAAGTAGTAAATTTATGAAAGAAATCAAAAAGAAAATTACTATGATTTGTTAATGATAAATAGAAACAAATTATGAATTATAGTGATACTTACACTCTGAGTGCCATATTTATTTGTAGATATCTTATATTTGTATCAAAGATTAAAATTATATATAATTATTATAGTTTATTTAACAATATCATATTTATTTGGATTTGAAGCCAATATTTCTGATATACCTATTAAATTCATTAAATGTATATTGTATTTTATTACTTATTAATTCGATCATAAGATACTTCCCATGTGAGTTGATTGCAAGTGCACCACCACCACAGTCATCAGCGCTATTAAAAATCGTGATTTCATATAAAAATACTTTTTGGTAAAATATAAAATATAGTAGGTGGAAATTATTCTCCAATAAATTACAATGTTATTATAATGAATAATCTCAGAAGATGATAAGTTGTCTTTGATTAAAGAAATGGGCTTAACTCTCATTAGAAGTCCACCTAAGAAAAACCAGTCTAAACTTGATTTCATCAATTTTGGTTGAAAATTATGAACTTTATCTATAATTATCATTATTTTTTCAGAAAATTCTAGGATTTCGCTCTGTCAACCACTTCAGATGATGATTTATTCAAAAAGTTGGAATTTTTATTGGTTAAAGTCATGATGACTGCCCAAGATTTCTCCGAATTAATTGGCTTTGAAAACTTACAATGAATTTCATGTATAAATCAGTTTTTATCAGTTAGTGTTAAGAACAAATTATGCGAGATGATGCTTAAAAATAAAGTTAATGATAAAACTTTAAGATGGGTTCTTGATTCATTCTATATTCCAAATTGCTAAGACATTCAAAACCCCAAAACCCCTTAGTGAGGTTTATAAGTGCTTTGATTTGTAGGGTATAGTTGGGGTCTTATTGGGGTTAGTAGAGAAAGTGCAGGTTTTATGTGAATTTTAAGTATATTTAATAATTATTAGGCGATTTAACTCAAACAAATTTTATCTGCTTGTCTTTATTGTATCTCTTGAATCTAGCTCTCTATAATGGTTCAAGTAAATCGTCTAAGATTATCTTGGATATGATGGTGCTCTTACAATTATCATGTCTACAATCTGTTTGATTTCTTTGCAGATATCGTCCTTTTTTTATATGCTTACTTGCTAAACTTATTGATTATTTCTCTTATTTGGTACCATAGTAAGACATGCATTCCATGTCACTCTCTAAAATTATAGCAGCTACTGCCCATACATCCCACTAAACTGATCCATTCGTCCACTTCTCTCTTATTGGGAAGTAGCCAGGAGCGCCAAGAACCTTTGCTAAAGTTACTATCTTTATCTTAAGGCTCTATTGAAATCGATAACTACGACTTCTATAGGGCAGAGGTTCAGCATTACATTTTCAGGTTTCAAATCTCTATGAACATATCCAAGTTCATGCAACTCCTTGACACCCATTATCATATCTGATAGTATATCATTCAAATCATCTGATGATATAAATAATCTCTCAGAGTCATTTCATATTTCTTAAGTCTCAGTGCGATAAAACTATAGCTTAAAATGACACCATCTAGCTTAAGCAAGTTCTTGCAATCTTTTCTCTATGCCTCTCGAAGAATCTTATATTCGTTAGCAAGCTCATTTTAGTATTGCTCGTTCTTAAGGAGATAGCTAAAAGAGTACACCTTGTATGCATACTCATCAACTACTATGAGCTTTGCTTTTGCAGGCACGTTTATATTCAAGTAGTTTTCAATACAAGTGCTGAGATCAACTGCATTTAATGCAGCTATATTCAAAGCCTTCGCTTAGAAGCATGCTAAAATTGTATTACCTGCTGGCTGGTTCATCGATTCATATCGCTTCTGTCTCTCGAGTCTCTCTTGCTGCTCTCTTTATGACTCAAGAGTATTAGATTTTTTTTAGCTGGCACTAGTTTTTTAGTCTCTTAATCTTCAATCAAGAACTCACTGAGGTGT
>ARYC01019796.1:0-45445 GCA_000711775.1 Oxytricha trifallax
TGCATTTCTATTTAGCAATTGAATTGCTATTCAAAGTTTGAGACCTAAGGCAAATGAATTTCAGGTTCATACTGAGTAAAGGCATCGCATGTCTCAATTTTCTTTTAATTCATGAATGAAAGTTTTTGCTAACTAATGCCGAGCAGTGCCGCTTTTCTTAGTATGTTGCCGCTCATTCTATAAATACTAATAATAATTATACAAGCTGTTTAAATTATGCTTGTATTTTTGGGTTTGAGCGGAGTTGTAAAGACTTTGCATGGTCTTATGAAAAATGAGGGAGAGACATTTGATTTATGTTTACTAACTTTAAAGATAATTTATATACTAATTCAACCAATTTATTCATTAAAATACACCTAAATATGTTTTGTGAAGTTAGGTGGTGCTCCTAAAGATGCTCTTGTAAAATTATGAGGGAAAGATTTTAATTTTAATACTTTTAATGTACCACCTAATATGGTTTTGAACTTTAATTTGACAACCTAATTAAGTTTTAGTTAAATTAAGAGGAGCATCAAATTAAATTAACTATTATTAGGAGCAATTTAATGGATATAGTTTGATAAAAATGGATGTCAAACTCTGAAACTTGGAGCAAGTTTTTCCATCTTTCTCCACATAACTCTTTAAGGCTGACCTCCAGTAGGTCCTCCCTTTTTAGTAGTAAGAATTTAATAAACTTAGAATGAGGATCCATAATTTAAAAATACATAAACATTTATAGAAAGCGGAAGCAAGATGGAGTCTATGAATGATGCAATGAAGCGAATATAATCTCAAGAATTAATAGGGAAATTTCGAAGTAAAGAGGACCTTTGCAGATACTTAGTTTAGCAAGGTAACTTTTTATCAATAACTAACTTATTAACAATAGTTGGATTGTTCTTACCAACGCAGGATAGAACAAAAATCTCATTCTTAAAAGCCTTACTAAGCGAAGATAAAAAAGCTTTTAAGACTAATGAAATAAAGATGATTGAGATTCCTAACTACTCAGAAATTTCAGTGACAAACCTCTATGATGATGCAATGAGTGATCCAGATGTTGCTATCTACCTTCCATCAAAGCTGGAATTTTCTAATAAGTTGCCAGGGAGAAACTTCTTCTTTGGTGTTCTTGTAACTCTGAAACCTGAGTACTTAAATGATGTTATTTAAGAAGCTCACAAGAAACGCTGTAGCATCTCTCCTGAAGAAAAAGAGAAGCAGGGAATAAAAATCAGTGAAACATGGCTCCAGGAACTGCAAAATCATCCTTTCATCTCCAGTAAGCTTAGACTTCTAACTTTATAGAAAAAACGTGGTACTGCAATTTACTTGATGAAAGAGCGCAACAAATTAAACAGAGAGAGAAAGTCTTAGGCAAAGCATGAATTGACTAAGAGACTCTTCAAAGATTCTAAAAGCCAGACGAGATGAACATAGATGCAGGAGCTGGCACTAAGAGAAGAAATATAGGCCCAAGCAAGCATTCAGAGGAAGAAAAGAAAGATAAGCCAAATCCATTTACGGGCAAATTTAATATGTGAACTTATTCATTCGTTTAAGTCTAATTCTTATTTATAAACACAAAATCTCCCTTCTCTTGCGCATACTTTAGCTTTATCATCACTAACTCTATTAGCAGCACTCTTAATAAAATCGACTGTTTCTATCTTTAAATCATGCATCAGATGTTAGAACAGCAATTTCTTATAATGACCTTTCAATAACCCCCAATATAATTCAATTCCATTGAACTAAGAGCTGTAAGGAAAATTAAATACAGGTGTTATATTTAGCCTTTCATATTCCTTCCTTGAGTCTTTAGTTTTATGAACTGATAAGTTATCAACGAATAGAATAATTTCCTAGTCAGCGTACTTATCTCTGAGTTATTGCAAGAACTTAATATATAATTCAGTCTTTATTGAGCGAGGGTGGATAACATAAGTCTCGAGGCCATTCTCTTCGCTTATTCCACCAAGTATATCATGAGTTTAAACCTTAACCTTTTAATCATATACTTCAATGTTGCTGTACCTCTTATACCAAGACATTGATATGAAGGTATTAAAGGTGAATACTGCCTAATCAGCGTGTATGAACTTTATATTATGCTCTTAAGACCTCTGCATTTATTGGAATATATAATTTAAATTAGTCTTATATAATTGAACATTAAAGTCAATCACTCTCTTAATGCGATGGACTGTCTTGTAAGATGTTCCGTTCTTTTTATATATGTCCGCTATAGATTAAGCAGAAATATGAAGCTCAGGAAATTGGCGATGAAAAATCAGAGCTAAAAAAGGAAAAAGAGAGAAATGAGCCCAGTATTTAAGAGTCTTATCATTAATTAGATAATCAATATGATGCTGCTAAAATTTTAGAGGTCTTTTTGGTTTAGAATTAAGCTACTATCTCTTTAAATTCAATACTAATAGACAATGAGACCTCACAGTTGCTGGAGATTTATGGAGCAGCCTTGCTATAGACGTATAATTTAGAACAGGCTTGAGTTATTCACAATATCCATCACATCCATATCGCAACTTAAACAATAAATCTATATACTCATAGTCATAAGCTGACCCCAAACCTCGCATATACTCACTTAAATTACTAATATTTAAACATTAAACCCCTACATAAACCCTATAAAACCCTAATAAAGTATGCGCTTATAGTCTACTTTTATCAATCAAAAACTCAATCAAACTACTGAAAGGGTTTTGGGGTTTTGATTACGAATGCTAAGGGACTTGGCATGAATTTATACTTAAATTTTCATAGTCACTAAGCCGTGAAACTCTTGCAAATGTTAAATAATGAAATAAAATATTATTTAATTTAAGGTAAAGTTTATCAATAGCTTTTGAGTAATGGAGTCCTAACTAGACTTGTAAATAATAATAACTTGATATTTAAGCCCACGTAGTTATTCTAGGAAAAACGCATTCAGTAAGTTGCTGATATAATGTGCAAGCTTTGATTTCATTTGAATTTTAAACTATTTTTAATTTTATGCATGGTATTAATTTGTTAATGTTATAAAGAATTTGTGAATTAATTTTAACAAATTATATTAATGGCATTATTAGAAAAGCGAAAATAACAGATTAATTACCTGAAGTAGACCCAATTACTTCATGAATATTATCAAAACTCATCATTAATAAATCGATCCCAATCTCCAAACAATAATAAACTAATTAATGAAAACAATTTGGATTTTGCCATCTCCCCCAGACAGTCATTAATGGCTTATTAAAAAAGTAATCAGAATCATCTTTCTCACCAATGTCATTTGATAATTATAACTCTATAATTGAAATAATAATTAACAATTGCTTTTTAAATTGCAATAACTTAATTAAGGATCTAACACTTACAGACCTTCATTTGCAGTTAGTAAACTGTCAATGCAAGAATCAATAGAATTAAACATCAAGGATAGACTGAATATACTAAGTGGAGGAATTAAGCAATTTGACCACGTTCCAATATTAAACCAAAGAGTATCCTCTTCAAATGTTTTATGTAAATTTTCGATATAAGTGAATCCAACTAACTAAACATAACAACAGCAAAATTAATTTATGTCACCTGTACTTCCAGAGAAATGAGTTCATCTAAACTTATTCTTAGTAATAAAAAGTCCGTAGTAGTTAGTGATTCAAATTAAGTGCTTCCATAATAGTAAAATTAGCAACAATAATTTTTTACCAAGAGAAATTATTCAGTTAAATTGTTGCTAAATAAAGCAATAACAATCTGTAATATAATAATGATCAGAATATACTTTCACCCAAAGAGAGTAGCAGTAATATTAAAACAATAAATAAAAGAAATGCCTAGTAGAATATGATGAGCGATACAGCAAGTAATCATAAGAATGAAAATTAGTAGCTATAAATGTCTACTATGATGTCTGATAAGTCAATGAATAGGAAATCCCTATTTGCTGGTGGATTGCTGAAGCCTATTCCAGAGACAGCTAGAAATATCAGGATATCTAGGAGAGAATGATGAATCCATAATCTCCAGATCGTATTGTTTCAAAGCCTAGAAAGCATCTGGTTTAGATTTAATCTATATTTCACAATTTATTTTAGACGTATAATTAATTTTTAAGAATTAATTATTTATAAGAATAATTTCTTATAAATGATTGTAATGTGTTAAATTATAAATAGGGATGATGATGAAAAAAGCGAAGAAAGCAAGAGCAATGCCTTTAAGGAAAGGCACACTGACTATAATTAATTAAGCAGCAATTGATATGAAGGCTTAGTAGCAAGGACTGAAGAATCATTAGAGCGATAGCGGTGGTGGAGATAATACAAGCAAGTAATTGATATATTAATTTCATAGTTTTATGAGATAATGATGTATATTTATCTGGAAATAAGAAAGCGATGCCTGAATAAGCTAAAATTAAACTTAAGTGGAAGACAATCCAATATCTCTTAGAAAATAAGAAACGTAACTATAAATATTAATCATTTCTTCTAAAGCTTAAATTGAGATGCTAAAAAGCAACTTAAAAGAGCTAATAACAGAGGTGAAGGATGATAAGAAAAGCAAAAGTCTTAGGAAAGCGTCTTGGCACTAGCTTTAAAATTATTTATTAATATATGTGGGAAAAGAAATTGTGCTGATGGTACAGCTGCTGAATCAGACAAGGACAAAAAGGATGGAGAAAATAATTCAGAAGATGATAAGGGTTAAATAGATATGAATTTGCTAGATTGTTGAGTATTATAGGCCTTGGTACTGATAAAAATCTAATTGAGAAATTTTTCTGGATATTTGATGATGATGGTAATGGCGAAGTAGATCATAAAGAACTTGCTGTTGGTTTGGAAATGCTATAAGAAAATACTTTCGCTGATAAATTAGACAGTAATATATAGTTTTTATTATAGTTTTATTTTGTTGGGTTCTTTGATATTTGTGATGAGGACAATAGTGGTACTATTGATAAGAAAGAGTTTTATAACTTACTGAAACTATCTATGGTTAACTATGAGGATGTCTCTAGTTTGAAAAGTTTAGTTGGCAAATTATTTGCTATGGTAGATAAACGAGGAACAAGTGAAATTACGAAGTAAGAATAAATTAATAAAGCATAGTATTCTAATTGGAATTCAAATTTAGACAAGAAATGTAGTATGCTTGCTAAAATAGCCAGCAAATCAAGGATTTAATTGAGAAAAATATTAAAATCTTAAATGAAGTTGATCATTGGACTGAAAGTGATTTAGAGAAACCATTCCATACGAGAATTACATTCACACTTGGATCGTAAGTTAAATTATTGCTCATAACTATTTGTGTATTTAGAAATAATTCAAAATCTAAGGGAGTGTACTATCCAGCTATAAACAAACTCGTTAATGCTCTTGAAGAGAGAGAAAGTATCATTAGAAATTCAGAGAATATCAAGGAAGAATATAGGACTGGAATGCGTAATATCAGAGGAATATAACATGATCAAGAAAGTGAAGATGAATATTGAATTAAGTTTACTAAATAACCTTTTACCAACTATTTGAGATTTATTAATGATTCAAGCATTGAGTATTTTGAAAGTAAAATAATTGAAGTTATCCATTTATCATGTCTATATTATAATTGTTTAAATGGAAAGGACTCAATAATAATATTACTATTGTAAAATTTAATTTGGGAAATTTATTAATAATTAATTAAATTAGTGGCAGTTGGCTTGATCCAAACCTAGACAATGTAGTACTTGTTTGATTTATAATTCAAATTTAGCTGATAATTACTATTGACTGTCTGTCTTATCGCGTCATAGAAGCGAGATAACTCGACTTTAATTTTGGCATTAAATTTACTAAACAATCAATAAAAATAAAAGTAGATTTACTTTGCTGCTATATATAATAAGGTATTACAGAAAATAGTAAAATACAGCTAATTTTGAATTCTCGATATTACAGAAACTATATTGGCTAGGTTTGTACTAAGTTATCTCCCATTAATATAATTTATTAAATTTCTTCAAATTTAATTATATTTTACCAATATTAAAATAGAGGTGGTTCATTACAACACTCCAAAACTAAAAACATTGAAGCAGATTTCTAAATCACAGATGAAAAAGAGAATTCTTCATTACTCTCTCAATCCGCTCATAATCATAGTTACCATGCTATTAGTGATTCAATTATTTTACTATAATTTTATTTAGATTCTAGTTATTTCTCTGTAAGGTATTTCACAGATCAGGATAGAATGATGCGTACTTCCACTCATTACTATTCACTACTAAATATATTTAAGGGTTATATTGGTATATCGTTTTTAGCCATACCTAAGGGCTTTGCTTAGGTTGGATTGTATTGTGTAATTATAATATCTTCATACTATTTCATTATTTTCAAATACTTCTATTTTGCAATATGGAGCTATAGTTGAATTAATAGCAATTTTAATCTTAAATCTTTACTCAGTATAATCACTAGTTAAAGCTAGAAACAAATTCAAGCAATCCAAATATATTGATCGTTTTAATCCAATTTCTACAAATTTAAATTATAAAATACATAATAATGTTTAAGCACCGCCACATTAAAAATATATGCGACTTATCCGAAGTTATATATGGTGGCAATGTGGCCGCTAAGAGAACTACTGACATACTGTTAGTGATAACAGAACTGTCTTTTTGTATAACTTATACTATTTATTTTGGAGAGTAACTTGATAAAATATTTTTCTTGTATGTGTTTAATAAGTAATCTCAAGTTCATTTTAATCTATTCACTTATTAACTAAATAAAACCATCATTTTAAGTTGTGATGTATTTCAGAATCAAAATCTCAAAACATCTTCAGTAGTTTGATAGAGTTTTTGATTGATAAAAGTAGACTGTTTACTCATACTTTATTAGGGTTTTATTAGAGTTTATGTAGGGAATTGGTGTTTAAATGTAATATAAATATTAGTGTATTAGAGGGGTTTTATTTTAAATATTCACTCAAATAGTACTTTGGTATCATCGGCCAACCTTCGAAAGTTTATGTATCCTATCCATTTTATAAACTAGTCAATCGTATGCTCTACTCTCTAATTTGGTTTTAGAATAATCTATTGAGTTATGTCTCTTATTTTACCTTTTATTTTATTCTAGTCTAATTATTGCTGTATTTCTGCTTTGAATCTTTCTCTCTCTTGCAGCTATAGTAATCATTTCTCGCCATATCGTATTCAGCAATTATTGCTGCTAGAGCCCATACATCCCACTTAATATCATCATCTCTCCAGTATTCCATTTCTGGAAAATATCCAGGAGTAGCATACACGTTGCCAAGTCCTGAAGCTTCAACTCTCTATGATCTATTGAAATCAATTATTACCACTCTAATAGGGGAAAGGTCGAGCATAATATTCACAGGCTTCAAATCTCTGTGAACATACCATATGTTATGAAGTTCCTTTATTCCTTAGCAGACATTTGTTAGAATAAGAGACAGCTATTAAGCAATTCATGAATCTTATATATAGTCTCTAAAAGACATTTAATATAGTGGTAACCAAAAAGCGAAATGATCTTAAGCAAGAAGTATTGCATAAATCTAGATAATGAACCAACAATCTCTATTTTTAGCCTTTGTTAATGCTTGATACTCATTGACAAAATCCATCTGATACTTATCGTTGCATCTAAAGTAGTTGAATGGATATATCTTATAAGCATACTGCTTATCTGTAATAACTTTCTTCTCAAACTTATCCTCAAGAATTAGATAACTTTCTATGCAGTCTTTAAGGTCAATTACGTTCAATATTGAAAGCTTCATTGCTTCTATTTTAAGAGTAATTACTGCTTTCAAGAGTTTATTCTCTTTCTTAACTCGTTATTCGAGAGACTCTAAAGGGTCTCGAGGCTTTCTTTTTTAAAGGAAGATCTCTCCAGTCTCAGGATCTATAACCTCAAAGTTTTTGCCATGATGTTTTTCTAAGTGAACTTTAAGATCCCTTGAATGATTATATTTATTATTACAGTAAGGGCAGAAATATTTTCCATCTATCTTATCATGCTTAAGATAGAGCTTAGGCTTGTTAGAATGTTGCTCTAAAATATGACGCTTGTTAGAGCAGATTTATAGGTGAAGAATCTTTCACACTCTTAGCAATAATGCTCAGCTTTTTTTTCTTTCTTCTCTTTTTCCTCTTCAACCATTTTTATTGGTTCTTGGTATTAAATTTCTTAGCTCTGCATTTCTATTTAGCAATTGAATTGCTATTCAAAGTTTGAGACCTAAGGCAAATGAATTTCAGGTTCATACTGAGTAAAGGCATCGCATGTCTCAATTTTCTTTTAATTCATGAATGAAAGTTTTTGCTAACTAATGCCGAGCAGTGCCGCTTTTCTTAGTATGTTGCCGCTCATTCTATAAATACTAATAATAATTATACAAGCTGTTTAAATTATGCTTGTATTTTTGGGTTTGAGCGGAGTTGTAAAGACTTTGCATGGTCTTATGAAAAATGAGGGAGAGACATTTGATTTATGTTTACTAACTTTAAAGATAATTTATATACTAATTCAACCAATTTATTCATTAAAATACACCTAAATATGTTTTGTGAAGTTAGGTGGTGCTCCTAAAGATGCTCTTGTAAAATTATGAGGGAAAGATTTTAATTTTAATACTTTTAATGTACCACCTAATATGGTTTTGAACTTTAATTTGACAACCTAATTAAGTTTTAGTTAAATTAAGAGGAGCATCAAATTAAATTAACTATTATTAGGAGCAATTTAATGGATATAGTTTGATAAAAATGGATGTCAAACTCTGAAACTTGGAGCAAGTTTTTCCATCTTTCTCCACATAACTCTTTAAGGCTGACCTCCAGTAGGTCCTCCCTTTTTAGTAGTAAGAATTTAATAAACTTAGAATGAGGATCCATAATTTAAAAATACATAAACATTTATAGAAAGCGGAAGCAAGATGGAGTCTATGAATGATGCAATGAAGCGAATATAATCTCAAGAATTAATAGGGAAATTTCGAAGTAAAGAGGACCTTTGCAGATACTTAGTTTAGCAAGGTAACTTTTTATCAATAACTAACTTATTAACAATAGTTGGATTGTTCTTACCAACGCAGGATAGAACAAAAATCTCATTCTTAAAAGCCTTACTAAGCGAAGATAAAAAAGCTTTTAAGACTAATGAAATAAAGATGATTGAGATTCCTAACTACTCAGAAATTTCAGTGACAAACCTCTATGATGATGCAATGAGTGATCCAGATGTTGCTATCTACCTTCCATCAAAGCTGGAATTTTCTAATAAGTTGCCAGGGAGAAACTTCTTCTTTGGTGTTCTTGTAACTCTGAAACCTGAGTACTTAAATGATGTTATTTAAGAAGCTCACAAGAAACGCTGTAGCATCTCTCCTGAAGAAAAAGAGAAGCAGGGAATAAAAATCAGTGAAACATGGCTCCAGGAACTGCAAAATCATCCTTTCATCTCCAGTAAGCTTAGACTTCTAACTTTATAGAAAAACCTGGTACTGCTATATACTTGATGAAAGAGCGCAGCAAATTGAATAGAGAGAGAAAATCTCAAGTAAATCATGAACTCAGTAAAAGACTCTTCAAGGATATATGAAAACCAGAAGGAATGAATGTAGATTCTGGAGCTGGATCTAAGAAGAAAAACAAGGGACCTAGCAAGCCACAAGAGGAAGAAATGAAAGAGAAGCCATACCCATTTAAAAGCTCTTTAATATGTGAACTTATTCATTCGTTTAAATCTAAAACTTATTTATATACACAAAATCTCCCTTCTTTTGCGCATACTTAAGTTTTATCATCGCTAACTCTCTTAGCAGCACTCTTAATAAAATCGATTGTATCTATCTTTTAATCATGCATCAGATGGTAGAGTAGCAATTTCTTATAATGATCTTTCAATAACCCCCAATATAATTCAATTCCATTGAACTAAGGGCTGTAAGGAACATTAAATACAGGTGTTATTATTTAGCCTTTCATATTCCTTCCTTGAGTCTTTAGTTTTATGAACTGACAAGTTATCAACGAATAGAATAATTTCTTAGTCAGCGTACTTATCTCTCTGAGTTATTGCAAGAATTTAATATATTATTCCGTCTTTATAGAACGAGGGTGAATAACATAAGTCTCGAGGCCACTATCTTCACTTATTCCTCCAAGAATTGCATGAGTTTAAACCTTAACCTTTTAATCATATACTTCAATGTTGCTGTACCTCTTATACCAAGACCTTGATATGAAGGTATTAAAAGTGTATACTGCTCATCAGCGTGTATGAACTTTATATTATGCTCTTAAGTCCTTTGCATTTAATCAAATATATAATTTAAATTATCCTTATAAAATGGAACATTAAAGTCAATCACTCTCTTAATGCGATTGACTGTCTTGTAAGATATTCCGTTTTTTTATATATGTTCGCTATAGATTAAGCAGAGATGTGAAGCTCAGGAAATTGGCGATAAAACATCACAGCTCTCTAGGCTAGAGAGAAATGAGCACAGTATTTAAGAGTCTTATCATTAATAAGATATTCGATATGATGCTGCTAAAATTTTAAGTGTCTCTTAGGCTTAGAATTAAGATGCTATCTCTTTAAATTCAATGCTAATAGACAGTGAGACCTCACAGTTGCTGGAGATTTATGGAGAAGCCTTGCTATAGACGTGTAATTCAGAACTGGCTTGAGTTATTCACTATATTCATCACATCCATATCGCAACATAAGCAATAAATCTATATACTCACAGTCATAAACAGACCCCAAACTTCGCATATTCTCACTTAAATTACTAATATTTAAACATTAAACCCCTACATAAACCCTATTAAAACCCTAATAAAGTATGCACTAATAGTCTACTTTTATCAATCAAAAACTCAATCAAACTACTGAAAGGGTTTTGGGGTTTTGATTACGAATGCTAAGGGACTTGGCATGAATTTATACTTAAATTTTCATAGTCACTAAGCCGTGAAACTCTTGCAAATGTTAAATAATGAAATAAAATATTATTTAATTTAAGGTAAAGTTTATCAATAGCTTTTGAGTAATGGAGTCCTAACTAGACTTGTAAATAATAATAACTTGATATTTAAGCCCACGTAGTTATTCTAGGAAAAACGCATTCAGTAAGTTGCTGATATAATGTGCAAGCTTTGATTTCATTTGAATTTTAAACTATTTTTAATTTTATGCATGGTATTAATTTGTTAATGTTATAAAGAATTTGTGAATTAATTTTAACAAATTATATTAATGGCATTATTAGAAAAGCGAAAATAACAGATTAATTACCTGAAGTAGACCCAATTACTTCATGAATATTATCAAAACTCATCATTAATAAATCGATCCCAATCTCCAAACAATAATAAACTAATTAATGAAAACAATTTGGATTTTGCCATCTCCCCCAGACAGTCATTAATGGCTTATTAAAAAAGTAATCAGAATCATCTTTCTCACCAATGTCATTTGATAATTATAACTCTATAATTGAAATAATAATTAACAATTGCTTTTTAAATTGCAATAACTTAATTAAGGATCTAACACTTACAGACCTTCATTTGCAGTTAGTAAACTGTCAATGCAAGAATCAATAGAATTAAACATCAAGGATAGACTGAATATACTAAGTGGAGGAATTAAGCAATTTGACCACGTTCCAATATTAAACCAAAGAGTATCCTCTTCAAATGTTTTATGTAAATTTTCGATATAAGTGAATCCAACTAACTAAACATAACAACAGCAAAATTAATTTATGTCACCTGTACTTCCAGAGAAATGAGTTCATCTAAACTTATTCTTAGTAATAAAAAGTCCGTAGTAGTTAGTGATTCAAATTAAGTGCTTCCATAATAGTAAAATTAGCAACAATAATTTTTTACCAAGAGAAATTATTCAGTTAAATTGTTGCTAAATAAAGCAATAACAATCTGTAATATAATAATGATCAGAATATACTTTCACCCAAAGAGAGTAGCAGTAATATTAAAACAATAAATAAAAGAAATGCCTAGTAGAATATGATGAGCGATACAGCAAGTAATCATAAGAATGAAAATTAGTAGCTATAAATGTCTACTATGATGTCTGATAAGTCAATGAATAGGAAATCCCTATTTGCTGGTGGATTGCTGAAGCCTATTCCAGAGACAGCTAGAAATATCAGGATATCTAGGAGAGAATGATGAATCCATAATCTCCAGATCGTATTGTTTCAAAGCCTAGAAAGCATCTGGTTTAGATTTAATCTATATTTCACAATTTATTTTAGACGTATAATTAATTTTTAAGAATTAATTATTTATAAGAATAATTTCTTATAAATGATTGTAATGTGTTAAATTATAAATAGGGATGATGATGAAAAAAGCGAAGAAAGCAAGAGCAATGCCTTTAAGGAAAGGCACACTGACTATAATTAATTAAGCAGCAATTGATATGAAGGCTTAGTAGCAAGGACTGAAGAATCATTAGAGCGATAGCGGTGGTGGAGATAATACAAGCAAGTAATTGATATATTAATTTCATAGTTTTATGAGATAATGATGTATATTTATCTGGAAATAAGAAAGCGATGCCTGAATAAGCTAAAATTAAACTTAAGTGGAAGACAATCCAATATCTCTTAGAAAATAAGAAACGTAACTATAAATATTAATCATTTCTTCTAAAGCTTAAATTGAGATGCTAAAAAGCAACTTAAAAGAGCTAATAACAGAGGTGAAGGATGATAAGAAAAGCAAAAGTCTTAGGAAAGCGTCTTGGCACTAGCTTTAAAATTATTTATTAATATATGTGGGAAAAGAAATTGTGCTGATGGTACAGCTGCTGAATCAGACAAGGACAAAAAGGATGGAGAAAATAATTCAGAAGATGATAAGGGTTAAATAGATATGAATTTGCTAGATTGTTGAGTATTATAGGCCTTGGTACTGATAAAAATCTAATTGAGAAATTTTTCTGGATATTTGATGATGATGGTAATGGCGAAGTAGATCATAAAGAACTTGCTGTTGGTTTGGAAATGCTATAAGAAAATACTTTCGCTGATAAATTAGACAGTAATATATAGTTTTTATTATAGTTTTATTTTGTTGGGTTCTTTGATATTTGTGATGAGGACAATAGTGGTACTATTGATAAGAAAGAGTTTTATAACTTACTGAAACTATCTATGGTTAACTATGAGGATGTCTCTAGTTTGAAAAGTTTAGTTGGCAAATTATTTGCTATGGTAGATAAACGAGGAACAAGTGAAATTACGAAGTAAGAATAAATTAATAAAGCATAGTATTCTAATTGGAATTCAAATTTAGACAAGAAATGTAGTATGCTTGCTAAAATAGCCAGCAAATCAAGGATTTAATTGAGAAAAATATTAAAATCTTAAATGAAGTTGATCATTGGACTGAAAGTGATTTAGAGAAACCATTCCATACGAGAATTACATTCACACTTGGATCGTAAGTTAAATTATTGCTCATAACTATTTGTGTATTTAGAAATAATTCAAAATCTAAGGGAGTGTACTATCCAGCTATAAACAAACTCGTTAATGCTCTTGAAGAGAGAGAAAGTATCATTAGAAATTCAGAGAATATCAAGGAAGAATATAGGACTGGAATGCGTAATATCAGAGGAATATAACATGATCAAGAAAGTGAAGATGAATATTGAATTAAGTTTACTAAATAACCTTTTACCAACTATTTGAGATTTATTAATGATTCAAGCATTGAGTATTTTGAAAGTAAAATAATTGAAGTTATCCATTTATCATGTCTATATTATAATTGTTTAAATGGAAAGGACTCAATAATAATATTACTATTGTAAAATTTAATTTGGGAAATTTATTAATAATTAATTAAATTAGTGGCAGTTGGCTTGATCCAAACCTAGACAATGTAGTACTTGTTTGATTTATAATTCAAATTTAGCTGATAATTACTATTGACTGTCTGTCTTATCGCGTCATAGAAGCGAGATAACTCGACTTTAATTTTGGCATTAAATTTACTAAACAATCAATAAAAATAAAAGTAGATTTACTTTGCTGCTATATATAATAAGGTATTACAGAAAATAGTAAAATACAGCTAATTTTGAATTCTCGATATTACAGAAACTATATTGGCTAGGTTTGTACTAAGTTATCTCCCATTAATATAATTTATTAAATTTCTTCAAATTTAATTATATTTTACCAATATTAAAATAGAGGTGGTTCATTACAACACTCCAAAACTAAAAACATTGAAGCAGATTTCTAAATCACAGATGAAAAAGAGAATTCTTCATTACTCTCTCAATCCGCTCATAATCATAGTTACCATGCTATTAGTGATTCAATTATTTTACTATAATTTTATTTAGATTCTAGTTATTTCTCTGTAAGGTATTTCACAGATCAGGATAGAATGATGCGTACTTCCACTCATTACTATTCACTACTAAATATATTTAAGGGTTATATTGGTATATCGTTTTTAGCCATACCTAAGGGCTTTGCTTAGGTTGGATTGTATTGTGTAATTATAATATCTTCATACTATTTCATTATTTTCAAATACTTCTATTTTGCAATATGGAGCTATAGTTGAATTAATAGCAATTTTAATCTTAAATCTTTACTCAGTATAATCACTAGTTAAAGCTAGAAACAAATTCAAGCAATCCAAATATATTGATCGTTTTAATCCAATTTCTACAAATTTAAATTATAAAATACATAATAATGTTTAAGCACCGCCACATTAAAAATATATGCGACTTATCCGAAGTTATATATGGTGGCAATGTGGCCGCTAAGAGAACTACTGACATACTGTTAGTGATAACAGAACTGTCTTTTTGTATAACTTATACTATTTATTTTGGAGAGTAACTTGATAAAATATTTTTCTTGTATGTGTTTAATAAGTAATCTCAAGTTCATTTTAATCTATTCACTTATTAACTAAATAAAACCATCATTTTAAGTTGTGATGTATTTCAGAATCAAAATCTCAAAACATCTTCAGTAGTTTGATAGAGTTTTTGATTGATAAAAGTAGACTGTTTACTCATACTTTATTAGGGTTTTATTAGAGTTTATGTAGGGAATTGGTGTTTAAATGTAATATAAATATTAGTGTATTAGAGGGGTTTTATTTTAAATATTCACTCAAATAGTACTTTGGTATCATCGGCCAACCTTCGAAAGTTTATGTATCCTATCCATTTTATAAACTAGTCAATCGTATGCTCTACTCTCTAATTTGGTTTTAGAATAATCTATTGAGTTATGTCTCTTATTTTACCTTTTATTTTATTCTAGTCTAATTATTGCTGTATTCTCTGCTTTGAATCTTTCTCTCTCTTGCAGCTATAGTAATCATTTCTCGCCATATCGTATTCAGCAATTATTGCTGCTAGAGCCCATACATCCCACTTAATATCATCATCTCTCCAGTATTCCATTTCTGGAAAATATCCAGGAGTAGCATACACGTTGCCAAGTCCTGAAGCTTCAACTCTCTATGATCTATTGAAATCAATTATTACCACTCTAATAGGGGAAAGGTCGAGCATAATATTCACAGGCTTCAAATCTCTGTGAACATACCATATGTTATGAAGTTCCTTTATTCCTTAGCAGACATTTGTTAGAATAAGAGACAGCTATTAAGCAATTCATGAATCTTATATATAGTCTCTAAAAGACATTTAATATAGTGGTAACCAAAAAGCGAAATGATCTTAAGCAAGAAGTATTGCATAAATCTAGATAATGAACCAACAATCTCTATTTTTAGCCTTTGTTAATGCTTGATACTCATTGACAAAATCCATCTGATACTTATCGTTGCATCTAAAGTAGTTGAATGGATATATCTTATAAGCATACTGCTTATCTGTAATAACTTTCTTCTCAAACTTATCCTCAAGAATTAGATAACTTTCTATGCAGTCTTTAAGGTCAATTACGTTCAATATTGAAAGCTTCATTGCTTCTATTTTAAGAGTAATTACTGCTTTCAAGAGTTTATTCTCTTTCTTAACTCGTTATTCGAGAGACTCTAAAGGGTCTCGAGGCTTTCTTTTTTAAAGGAAGATCTCTCCAGTCTCAGGATCTATAACCTCAAAGTTTTTGCCATGATGTTTTTCTAAGTGAACTTTAAGATCCCTTGAATGATTATATTTATTATTACAGTAAGGGCAGAAATATTTTCCATCTATCTTATCATGCTTAAGATAGAGCTTAGGCTTGTTAGAATGTTGCTCTAAAATATGACGCTTGTTAGAGCAGATTTATAGGTGAAGAATCTTTCACACTCTTAGCAATAATGCTCAGCTTTTTTTTCTTTCTTCTCTTTTTCCTCTTCAACCATTTTTATTGGTTCTTGGTATTAAATTTCTTAGCTCTGCATTTCTATTTAGCAATTGAATTGCTATTCAAAGTTTGAGACCTAAGGCAAATGAATTTCAGGTTCATACTGAGTAAAGGCATCGCATGTCTCAATTTTCTTTTAATTCATGAATGAAAGTTTTTGCTAACTAATGCCGAGCAGTGCCGCTTTTCTTAGTATGTTGCCGCTCATTCTATAAATACTAATAATAATTATACAAGCTGTTTAAATTATGCTTGTATTTTTGGGTTTGAGCGGAGTTGTAAAGACTTTGCATGGTCTTATGAAAAATGAGGGAGAGACATTTGATTTATGTTTACTAACTTTAAAGATAATTTATATACTAATTCAACCAATTTATTCATTAAAATACACCTAAATATGTTTTGTGAAGTTAGGTGGTGCTCCTAAAGATGCTCTTGTAAAATTATGAGGGAAAGATTTTAATTTTAATACTTTTAATGTACCACCTAATATGGTTTTGAACTTTAATTTGACAACCTAATTAAGTTTTAGTTAAATTAAGAGGAGCATCAAATTAAATTAACTATTATTAGGAGCAATTTAATGGATATAGTTTGATAAAAATGGATGTCAAACTCTGAAACTTGGAGCAAGTTTTTCCATCTTTCTCCACATAACTCTTTAAGGCTGACCTCCAGTAGGTCCTCCCTTTTTAGTAGTAAGAATTTAATAAACTTAGAATGAGGATCCATAATTTAAAAATACATAAACATTTATAGAAAGCGGAAGCAAGATGGAGTCTATGAATGATGCAATGAAGCGAATATAATCTCAAGAATTAATAGGGAAATTTCGAAGTAAAGAGGACCTTTGCAGATACTTAGTTTAGCAAGGTAACTTTTTATCAATAACTAACTTATTAACAATAGTTGGATTGTTCTTACCAACGCAGGATAGAACAAAAATCTCATTCTTAAAAGCCTTACTAAGCGAAGATAAAAAAGCTTTTAAGACTAATGAAATAAAGATGATTGAGATTCCTAACTACTCAGAAATTTCAGTGACAAACCTCTATGATGATGCAATGAGTGATCCAGATGTTGCTATCTACCTTCCATCAAAGCTGGAATTTTCTAATAAGTTGCCAGGGAGAAACTTCTTCTTTGGTGTTCTTGTAACTCTGAAACCTGAGTACTTAAATGATGTTATTTAAGAAGCTCACAAGAAACGCTGTAGCATCTCTCCTGAAGAAAAAGAGAAGCAGGGAATAAAAATCAGTGAAACATGGCTCCAGGAACTGCAAAATCATCCTTTCATCTCCAGTAAGCTTAGACTTCTAACTTTATAGAAAAACCTGGCACTGCTATATACTTGATGAAAGAGCGCAGCAAATTGAATAGAGAGAGAAAATCTCAAGTAAATCATGAACTCAGTAAAAGACTCTTCAAGGATATATGAAAACCAGAAGGAATGAATGTAGATTCTGGAGCTGGATCTAAGAAGAAAAACAAGGGACCTAGCAAGCCACAAGAGGAAGAAATGAAAGAGAAGCCATACCCATTTAAAAGCTCCTTTGATATGTGAACTTATTCAATCGTTTAAATCTAAAACTTATTATATACACAAAATCTCCCTTCTCTTGCGCATACTTTAGCTTTATCATCGCTGACTCTCTTAGCAGCACTCTTAATAAAATCGACTGTATCTATCTTTAAATCATGCATCAGATGGTAGAGCAGCAATTTCTTATAATGACCTTTCAATAAACCCCAATATAATTCAATTCCATTGAACTAAGGGCTGTAAGGAACATTAAATACAGGTGTTATATTTAGCCTTTCATATTCCTTCCTTGAGTCTTTAGTTTTATGAACTGACAAGTTATCAACGAATAGAATAATTTCTTAGTCAGCGTACTTATCTCTGAGTTATTGCAAGAATTTAATATAATATTCAGTCTTTATAGAACGAGGGTGAATAACATAAGTCTCGAGGCCACTATCTTCAGTTATTCCACCAAGTATTGCATGAGTTTAAACCTTAACCTTTTAATCATATACTTCAATGTTGCTGTACCTCTTATACCAAGACCTTGATATGAAGGTATTAAAGGTGAATACTGCCTCATCAGCGTGTATGAACTTTATATTATGCTCTTAAGCCCTTTGCATTTAATCGAATATATAATTTAAATTATCCTTATAAAATGGAACATTAAAGTCAATCACTCTCTTAATGCGATTGACTGTCTTGTAAGATATTCCATTCTTTTTATATATGTTCGCTATAGATTAAGCAGAGATGTGAAGCTCAGGAAATTGGCGATGAAACATCACAGCTCTCTAGGCTAAGAGAAATGAGCCCAGTATTTAAGAGTCTTATCATTAATAAGATATTCAATATGATGCTGCTAAAATTTTAAGGGTCTCTTAGGCTTAGAATTAAGATGCTATCTCTTTAAATTCAATGCTAATAGACAGTGAGACCTCACAGTTGCTGGAGATTTATGGAGTAGCCTTGCTATAGACGTATAATTCAGAACAGGCTTGAGTTATTCACTATATTAATCACATCCATATCGCAACTTAAACAATAAATCTATATACTCACTGTCATAAACTGACCCCAAACCTCGCATATACTCACTTAAAATACTAATATTTAAACATTAAAACCCCTACATAAACCCTATTAAAACCCTAATAAAGTATGCCTTAATAGTCTACTTTTATCAATCAAAAACTCAATCAAACTACTGAAAGGGTTTTGGGGTTTTGATTACGAATGCTAAGGG
Organism: Oxytricha trifallax; assembly: GCA_000711775.1. NCBI lineage: Eukaryota > Ciliophora > Spirotrichea > Sporadotrichida > Oxytrichidae > Oxytricha > Oxytricha trifallax. The sequence continues at coordinate 19,212 of ARYC01019796.1, forward strand.
ACTTGGCATGAATTTATACTTAAATTTTCATAGTCACTAAGCCGTGAAACTCTTGCAAATGTTAAATAATGAAATAAAATATTATTTAATTTAAGGTAAAGTTTATCAATAGCTTTTGAGTAATGGAGTCCTAACTAGACTTGTAAATAATAATAACTTGATATTTAAGCCCACGTAGTTATTCTAGGAAAAACGCATTCAGTAAGTTGCTGATATAATGTGCAAGCTTTGATTTCATTTGAATTTTAAACTATTTTTAATTTTATGCATGGTATTAATTTGTTAATGTTATAAAGAATTTGTGAATTAATTTTAACAAATTATATTAATGGCATTATTAGAAAAGCGAAAATAACAGATTAATTACCTGAAGTAGACCCAATTACTTCATGAATATTATCAAAACTCATCATTAATAAATCGATCCCAATCTCCAAACAATAATAAACTAATTAATGAAAACAATTTGGATTTTGCCATCTCCCCCAGACAGTCATTAATGGCTTATTAAAAAAGTAATCAGAATCATCTTTCTCACCAATGTCATTTGATAATTATAACTCTATAATTGAAATAATAATTAACAATTGCTTTTTAAATTGCAATAACTTAATTAAGGATCTAACACTTACAGACCTTCATTTGCAGTTAGTAAACTGTCAATGCAAGAATCAATAGAATTAAACATCAAGGATAGACTGAATATACTAAGTGGAGGAATTAAGCAATTTGACCACGTTCCAATATTAAACCAAAGAGTATCCTCTTCAAATGTTTTATGTAAATTTTCGATATAAGTGAATCCAACTAACTAAACATAACAACAGCAAAATTAATTTATGTCACCTGTACTTCCAGAGAAATGAGTTCATCTAAACTTATTCTTAGTAATAAAAAGTCCGTAGTAGTTAGTGATTCAAATTAAGTGCTTCCATAATAGTAAAATTAGCAACAATAATTTTTTACCAAGAGAAATTATTCAGTTAAATTGTTGCTAAATAAAGCAATAACAATCTGTAATATAATAATGATCAGAATATACTTTCACCCAAAGAGAGTAGCAGTAATATTAAAACAATAAATAAAAGAAATGCCTAGTAGAATATGATGAGCGATACAGCAAGTAATCATAAGAATGAAAATTAGTAGCTATAAATGTCTACTATGATGTCTGATAAGTCAATGAATAGGAAATCCCTATTTGCTGGTGGATTGCTGAAGCCTATTCCAGAGACAGCTAGAAATATCAGGATATCTAGGAGAGAATGATGAATCCATAATCTCCAGATCGTATTGTTTCAAAGCCTAGAAAGCATCTGGTTTAGATTTAATCTATATTTCACAATTTATTTTAGACGTATAATTAATTTTTAAGAATTAATTATTTATAAGAATAATTTCTTATAAATGATTGTAATGTGTTAAATTATAAATAGGGATGATGATGAAAAAAGCGAAGAAAGCAAGAGCAATGCCTTTAAGGAAAGGCACACTGACTATAATTAATTAAGCAGCAATTGATATGAAGGCTTAGTAGCAAGGACTGAAGAATCATTAGAGCGATAGCGGTGGTGGAGATAATACAAGCAAGTAATTGATATATTAATTTCATAGTTTTATGAGATAATGATGTATATTTATCTGGAAATAAGAAAGCGATGCCTGAATAAGCTAAAATTAAACTTAAGTGGAAGACAATCCAATATCTCTTAGAAAATAAGAAACGTAACTATAAATATTAATCATTTCTTCTAAAGCTTAAATTGAGATGCTAAAAAGCAACTTAAAAGAGCTAATAACAGAGGTGAAGGATGATAAGAAAAGCAAAAGTCTTAGGAAAGCGTCTTGGCACTAGCTTTAAAATTATTTATTAATATATGTGGGAAAAGAAATTGTGCTGATGGTACAGCTGCTGAATCAGACAAGGACAAAAAGGATGGAGAAAATAATTCAGAAGATGATAAGGGTTAAATAGATATGAATTTGCTAGATTGTTGAGTATTATAGGCCTTGGTACTGATAAAAATCTAATTGAGAAATTTTTCTGGATATTTGATGATGATGGTAATGGCGAAGTAGATCATAAAGAACTTGCTGTTGGTTTGGAAATGCTATAAGAAAATACTTTCGCTGATAAATTAGACAGTAATATATAGTTTTTATTATAGTTTTATTTTGTTGGGTTCTTTGATATTTGTGATGAGGACAATAGTGGTACTATTGATAAGAAAGAGTTTTATAACTTACTGAAACTATCTATGGTTAACTATGAGGATGTCTCTAGTTTGAAAAGTTTAGTTGGCAAATTATTTGCTATGGTAGATAAACGAGGAACAAGTGAAATTACGAAGTAAGAATAAATTAATAAAGCATAGTATTCTAATTGGAATTCAAATTTAGACAAGAAATGTAGTATGCTTGCTAAAATAGCCAGCAAATCAAGGATTTAATTGAGAAAAATATTAAAATCTTAAATGAAGTTGATCATTGGACTGAAAGTGATTTAGAGAAACCATTCCATACGAGAATTACATTCACACTTGGATCGTAAGTTAAATTATTGCTCATAACTATTTGTGTATTTAGAAATAATTCAAAATCTAAGGGAGTGTACTATCCAGCTATAAACAAACTCGTTAATGCTCTTGAAGAGAGAGAAAGTATCATTAGAAATTCAGAGAATATCAAGGAAGAATATAGGACTGGAATGCGTAATATCAGAGGAATATAACATGATCAAGAAAGTGAAGATGAATATTGAATTAAGTTTACTAAATAACCTTTTACCAACTATTTGAGATTTATTAATGATTCAAGCATTGAGTATTTTGAAAGTAAAATAATTGAAGTTATCCATTTATCATGTCTATATTATAATTGTTTAAATGGAAAGGACTCAATAATAATATTACTATTGTAAAATTTAATTTGGGAAATTTATTAATAATTAATTAAATTAGTGGCAGTTGGCTTGATCCAAACCTAGACAATGTAGTACTTGTTTGATTTATAATTCAAATTTAGCTGATAATTACTATTGACTGTCTGTCTTATCGCGTCATAGAAGCGAGATAACTCGACTTTAATTTTGGCATTAAATTTACTAAACAATCAATAAAAATAAAAGTAGATTTACTTTGCTGCTATATATAATAAGGTATTACAGAAAATAGTAAAATACAGCTAATTTTGAATTCTCGATATTACAGAAACTATATTGGCTAGGTTTGTACTAAGTTATCTCCCATTAATATAATTTATTAAATTTCTTCAAATTTAATTATATTTTACCAATATTAAAATAGAGGTGGTTCATTACAACACTCCAAAACTAAAAACATTGAAGCAGATTTCTAAATCACAGATGAAAAAGAGAATTCTTCATTACTCTCTCAATCCGCTCATAATCATAGTTACCATGCTATTAGTGATTCAATTATTTTACTATAATTTTATTTAGATTCTAGTTATTTCTCTGTAAGGTATTTCACAGATCAGGATAGAATGATGCGTACTTCCACTCATTACTATTCACTACTAAATATATTTAAGGGTTATATTGGTATATCGTTTTTAGCCATACCTAAGGGCTTTGCTTAGGTTGGATTGTATTGTGTAATTATAATATCTTCATACTATTTCATTATTTTCAAATACTTCTATTTTGCAATATGGAGCTATAGTTGAATTAATAGCAATTTTAATCTTAAATCTTTACTCAGTATAATCACTAGTTAAAGCTAGAAACAAATTCAAGCAATCCAAATATATTGATCGTTTTAATCCAATTTCTACAAATTTAAATTATAAAATACATAATAATGTTTAAGCACCGCCACATTAAAAATATATGCGACTTATCCGAAGTTATATATGGTGGCAATGTGGCCGCTAAGAGAACTACTGACATACTGTTAGTGATAACAGAACTGTCTTTTTGTATAACTTATACTATTTATTTTGGAGAGTAACTTGATAAAATATTTTTCTTGTATGTGTTTAATAAGTAATCTCAAGTTCATTTTAATCTATTCACTTATTAACTAAATAAAACCATCATTTTAAGTTGTGATGTATTTCAGAATCAAAATCTCAAAACATCTTCAGTAGTTTGATAGAGTTTTTGATTGATAAAAGTAGACTGTTTACTCATACTTTATTAGGGTTTTATTAGAGTTTATGTAGGGAATTGGTGTTTAAATGTAATATAAATATTAGTGTATTAGAGGGGTTTTATTTTAAATATTCACTCAAATAGTACTTTGGTATCATCGGCCAACCTTCGAAAGTTTATGTATCCTATCCATTTTATAAACTAGTCAATCGTATGCTCTACTCTCTAATTTGGTTTTAGAATAATCTATTGAGTTATGTCTCTTATTTTACCTTTTATTTTATTCTAGTCTAATTATTGCTGTATTCTCTGCTTTGAATCTTTCTCTCTCTTGCAGCTATAGTAATCATTTCTCGCCATATCGTATTCAGCAATTATTGCTGCTAGAGCCCATACATCCCACTTAATATCATCATCTCTCCAGTATTCCATTTCTGGAAAATATCCAGGAGTAGCATACACGTTGCCAAGTCCTGAAGCTTCAACTCTCTATGATCTATTGAAATCAATTATTACCACTCTAATAGGGGAAAGGTCGAGCATAATATTCACAGGCTTCAAATCTCTGTGAACATACCATATGTTATGAAGTTCCTTTATTCCTTAGCAGACATTTGTTAGAATAAGAGACAGCTATTAAGCAATTCATGAATCTTATATATAGTCTCTAAAAGACATTTAATATAGTGGTAACCAAAAAGCGAAATGATCTTAAGCAAGAAGTATTGCATAAATCTAGATAATGAACCAACAATCTCTATTTTTAGCCTTTGTTAATGCTTGATACTCATTGACAAAATCCATCTGATACTTATCGTTGCATCTAAAGTAGTTGAATGGATATATCTTATAAGCATACTGCTTATCTGTAATAACTTTCTTCTCAAACTTATCCTCAAGAATTAGATAACTTTCTATGCAGTCTTTAAGGTCAATTACGTTCAATATTGAAAGCTTCATTGCTTCTATTTTAAGAGTAATTACTGCTTTCAAGAGTTTATTCTCTTTCTTAACTCGTTATTCGAGAGACTCTAAAGGGTCTCGAGGCTTTCTTTTTTAAAGGAAGATCTCTCCAGTCTCAGGATCTATAACCTCAAAGTTTTTGCCATGATGTTTTTCTAAGTGAACTTTAAGATCCCTTGAATGATTATATTTATTATTACAGTAAGGGCAGAAATATTTTCCATCTATCTTATCATGCTTAAGATAGAGCTTAGGCTTGTTAGAATGTTGCTCTAAAATATGACGCTTGTTAGAGCAGATTTATAGGTGAAGAATCTTTCACACTCTTAGCAATAATGCTCAGCTTTTTTTTCTTTCTTCTCTTTTTCCTCTTCAACCATTTTTATTGGTTCTTGGTATTAAATTTCTTAGCTCTGCATTTCTATTTAGCAATTGAATTGCTATTCAAAGTTTGAGACCTAAGGCAAATGAATTTCAGGTTCATACTGAGTAAAGGCATCGCATGTCTCAATTTTCTTTTAATTCATGAATGAAAGTTTTTGCTAACTAATGCCGAGCAGTGCCGCTTTTCTTAGTATGTTGCCGCTCATTCTATAAATACTAATAATAATTATACAAGCTGTTTAAATTATGCTTGTATTTTTGGGTTTGAGCGGAGTTGTAAAGACTTTGCATGGTCTTATGAAAAATGAGGGAGAGACATTTGATTTATGTTTACTAACTTTAAAGATAATTTATATACTAATTCAACCAATTTATTCATTAAAATACACCTAAATATGTTTTGTGAAGTTAGGTGGTGCTCCTAAAGATGCTCTTGTAAAATTATGAGGGAAAGATTTTAATTTTAATACTTTTAATGTACCACCTAATATGGTTTTGAACTTTAATTTGACAACCTAATTAAGTTTTAGTTAAATTAAGAGGAGCATCAAATTAAATTAACTATTATTAGGAGCAATTTAATGGATATAGTTTGATAAAAATGGATGTCAAACTCTGAAACTTGGAGCAAGTTTTTCCATCTTTCTCCACATAACTCTTTAAGGCTGACCTCCAGTAGGTCCTCCCTTTTTAGTAGTAAGAATTTAATAAACTTAGAATGAGGATCCATAATTTAAAAATACATAAACATTTATAGAAAGCGGAAGCAAGATGGAGTCTATGAATGATGCAATGAAGCGAATATAATCTCAAGAATTAATAGGGAAATTTCGAAGTAAAGAGGACCTTTGCAGATACTTAGTTTAGCAAGGTAACTTTTTATCAATAACTAACTTATTAACAATAGTTGGATTGTTCTTACCAACGCAGGATAGAACAAAAATCTCATTCTTAAAAGCCTTACTAAGCGAAGATAAAAAAGCTTTTAAGACTAATGAAATAAAGATGATTGAGATTCCTAACTACTCAGAAATTTCAGTGACAAACCTCTATGATGATGCAATGAGTGATCCAGATGTTGCTATCTACCTTCCATCAAAGCTGGAATTTTCTAATAAGTTGCCAGGGAGAAACTTCTTCTTTGGTGTTCTTGTAACTCTGAAACCTGAGTACTTAAATGATGTTATTTAAGAAGCTCACAAGAAACGCTGTAGCATCTCTCCTGAAGAAAAAGAGAAGCAGGGAATAAAAATCAGTGAAACATGGCTCCAGGAACTGCAAAATCATCCTTTCATCTCCAGTAAGCTTAGACTTCTAACTTTATAGAAAAACCTGGCACTGCGATATATTAGATGAAAGAGCGCAGCAAATTGAATAGAGAGAGAAAATCTCAAGTAAATCATGAACTCAGTAAAAGACTCTTCAAGGATATATGAAAACCAGAAGGAATGAATGTAGATTCTGGAGCTGGATCTAAGAAGAAAAACAAGGGACCTAGCAAGCCACAAGAGGAAGAAATAAAGAGAAGCCATACCCATTTAAAAGCTCCTTTGATATGTGAACTTATTCAATCGTTTAAATCTAAAACTTATTTATAAACACAAGATCTCCCTTCTCTCGCGCACACTTTAGCTTTTTCATCGCTGACTCTCTTAGCAGCACTCTTTATAAAATCTACAGTGTCTATTGTTAAATCGTGAATCAAGTGGTATAGCAGAAGTTTCTTGTAGTGGCCTTTCAATTGGCCCCAATACAACTCAATTCTATTAAATTAAGGGCTGTAAGGAACATTTAATACAGGTGTTTTGTTTAATCTTTCATATTCTTTCCTTGAGTCTTTAGTTTTGTGCACTGATAAGCTATCAACAAACAAAATGATCTCTTATTCAGCATACTTATCTCTGAGTTACTGTAAGAACTTTATATATTATTCATTCTTAATTGATCGAGGATGAATAACATAAGTCTCCATCTGATACTTATCGTTGCATCTAAAGTAGTTGAATGGATATATCTTATAAGCATACTGCTTATCTGTAATAACTTTCTTCTCAAACTTATCCTCAAGAATTAGATAACTTTCTATGCAGTCTTTAAGGTCAATTACGTTCAATATTGAAAGCTTCATTGCTTCTATTTTAAGAGTAATTACTGCTTTCAAGAGTTTATTCTCTTTCTTAACTCGTTATTCGAGAGACTCTAAAGGGTCTCGAGGCTTTCTTTTTTAAAGGAAGATCTCTCCAGTCTCAGGATCTATAACCTCAAAGTTTTTGCCATGATGTTTTTCTAAGTGAACTTTAAGATCCCTTGAATGATTATATTTATTATTACAGTAAGGGCAGAAATATTTTCCATCTATCTTATCATGCTTAAGATAGAGCTTAGGCTTGTTAGAATGTTGCTCTAAAATATGACGCTTGTTAGAGCAGATTTATAGGTGAAGAATCTTTCACACTCTTAGCAATAATGCTCAGCTTTTTTTTCTTTCTTCTCTTTTTCCTCTTCAACCATTTTTATTGGTTCTTGGTATTAAATTTCTTAGCTCTGCATTTCTATTTAGCAATTGAATTGCTATTCAAAGTTTGAGACCTAAGGCAAATGAATTTCAGGTTCATACTGAGTAAAGGCATCGCATGTCTCAATTTTCTTTTAATTCATGAATGAAAGTTTTTGCTAACTAATGCCGAGCAGTGCCGCTTTTCTTAGTATGTTGCCGCTCATTCTATAAATACTAATAATAATTATACAAGCTGTTTAAATTATGCTTGTATTTTTGGGTTTGAGCGGAGTTGTAAAGACTTTGCATGGTCTTATGAAAAATGAGGGAGAGACATTTGATTTATGTTTACTAACTTTAAAGATAATTTATATACTAATTCAACCAATTTATTCATTAAAATACACCTAAATATGTTTTGTGAAGTTAGGTGGTGCTCCTAAAGATGCTCTTGTAAAATTATGAGGGAAAGATTTTAATTTTAATACTTTTAATGTACCACCTAATATGGTTTTGAACTTTAATTTGACAACCTAATTAAGTTTTAGTTAAATTAAGAGGAGCATCAAATTAAATTAACTATTATTAGGAGCAATTTAATGGATATAGTTTGATAAAAATGGATGTCAAACTCTGAAACTTGGAGCAAGTTTTTCCATCTTTCTCCACATAACTCTTTAAGGCTGACCTCCAGTAGGTCCTCCCTTTTTAGTAGTAAGAATTTAATAAACTTAGAATGAGGATCCATAATTTAAAAATACATAAACATTTATAGAAAGCGGAAGCAAGATGGAGTCTATGAATGATGCAATGAAGCGAATATAATCTCAAGAATTAATAGGGAAATTTCGAAGTAAAGAGGACCTTTGCAGATACTTAGTTTAGCAAGGTAACTTTTTATCAATAACTAACTTATTAACAATAGTTGGATTGTTCTTACCAACGCAGGATAGAACAAAAATCTCATTCTTAAAAGCCTTACTAAGCGAAGATAAAAAAGCTTTTAAGACTAATGAAATAAAGATGATTGAGATTCCTAACTACTCAGAAATTTCAGTGACAAACCTCTATGATGATGCAATGAGTGATCCAGATGTTGCTATCTACCTTCCATCAAAGCTGGAATTTTCTAATAAGTTGCCAGGGAGAAACTTCTTCTTTGGTGTTCTTGTAACTCTGAAACCTGAGTACTTAAATGATGTTATTTAAGAAGCTCACAAGAAACGCTGTAGCATCTCTCCTGAAGAAAAAGAGAAGCAGGGAATAAAAATCAGTGAAACATGGCTCCAGGAACTGCAAAATCATCCTTTCATCTCCAGTAAGCTTAGACTTCTAACTTTATAGAAAAACCTGGCACTGCGATATATTAGATGAAAGAGCGCAGCAAATTGAATAGAGAGAGAAAATCTCAAGTAAATCATGAACTCAGTAAAAGACTCTTCAAGGATATATGAAAACCAGAAGGAATGAATGTAGATTCTGGAGCTGGATCTAAGAAGAAAAACAAGGGACCTAGCAAGCCACAAGAGGAAGAAATGAAAGAGAAGCCATACCCATTTAAAAGCTCCTTTGATATGTGAACTTATTCAATCGTTTAAATCTAAAACTTATTTATAAACACAAGATCTCCCTTCTCTCGCGCACACTTTAGCTTTTTCATCGCTGACTCTCTTAGCAGCACTCTTTATAAAATCTACAGTGTCTATTGTTAAATCGTGAATCAAGTGGTATAGCAGAAGTTTCTTGTAGTGGCCTTTCAATTGGCCCCAATACAACTCAATTCTATTAAATTAAGGGCTGTAAGGAACATTTAATACAGGTGTTTTGTTTAATCTTTCATATTCTTTCCTTGAGTCTTTAGTTTTGTGCACTGATAAGCTATCAACAAACAAAATGATCTCTTATTCAGCATACTTATCTCTGAGTTACTGTAAGAACTTTATATATTATTCATTCTTAATTGATCGAGGATGAATAACATAAGTCTCCATCTGATACTTATCGTTGCATCTAAAGTAGTTGAATGGATATATCTTATAAGCATACTGCTTATCTGTAATAACTTTCTTCTCAAACTTATCCTCAAGAATTAGATAACTTTCTATGCAGTCTTTAAGGTCAATTACGTTCAATATTGAAAGCTTCATTGCTTCTATTTTAAGAGTAATTACTGCTTTCAAGAGTTTATTCTCTTTCTTAACTCGTTATTCGAGAGACTCTAAAGGGTCTCGAGGCTTTCTTTTTTAAAGGAAGATCTCTCCAGTCTCAGGATCTATAACCTCAAAGTTTTTGCCATGATGTTTTTCTAAGTGAACTTTAAGATCCCTTGAATGATTATATTTATTATTACAGTAAGGGCAGAAATATTTTCCATCTATCTTATCATGCTTAAGATAGAGCTTAGGCTTGTTAGAATGTTGCTCTAAAATATGACGCTTGTTAGAGCAGATTTATAGGTGAAGAATCTTTCACACTCTTAGCAATAATGCTCAGCTTTTTTTTCTTTCTTCTCTTTTTCCTCTTCAACCATTTTTATTGGTTCTTGGTATTAAATTTCTTAGCTCTGCATTTCTATTTAGCAATTGAATTGCTATTCAAAGTTTGAGACCTAAGGCAAATGAATTTCAGGTTCATACTGAGTAAAGGCATCGCATGTCTCAATTTTCTTTTAATTCATGAATGAAAGTTTTTGCTAACTAATGCCGAGCAGTGCCGCTTTTCTTAGTATGTTGCCGCTCATTCTATAAATACTAATAATAATTATACAAGCTGTTTAAATTATGCTTGTATTTTTGGGTTTGAGCGGAGTTGTAAAGACTTTGCATGGTCTTATGAAAAATGAGGGAGAGACATTTGATTTATGTTTACTAACTTTAAAGATAATTTATATACTAATTCAACCAATTTATTCATTAAAATACACCTAAATATGTTTTGTGAAGTTAGGTGGTGCTCCTAAAGATGCTCTTGTAAAATTATGAGGGAAAGATTTTAATTTTAATACTTTTAATGTACCACCTAATATGGTTTTGAACTTTAATTTGACAACCTAATTAAGTTTTAGTTAAATTAAGAGGAGCATCAAATTAAATTAACTATTATTAGGAGCAATTTAATGGATATAGTTTGATAAAAATGGATGTCAAACTCTGAAACTTGGAGCAAGTTTTTCCATCTTTCTCCACATAACTCTTTAAGGCTGACCTCCAGTAGGTCCTCCCTTTTTAGTAGTAAGAATTTAATAAACTTAGAATGAGGATCCATAATTTAAAAATACATAAACATTTATAGAAAGCGGAAGCAAGATGGAGTCTATGAATGATGCAATGAAGCGAATATAATCTCAAGAATTAATAGGGAAATTTCGAAGTAAAGAGGACCTTTGCAGATACTTAGTTTAGCAAGGTAACTTTTTATCAATAACTAACTTATTAACAATAGTTGGATTGTTCTTACCAACGCAGGATAGAACAAAAATCTCATTCTTAAAAGCCTTACTAAGCGAAGATAAAAAAGCTTTTAAGACTAATGAAATAAAGATGATTGAGATTCCTAACTACTCAGAAATTTCAGTGACAAACCTCTATGATGATGCAATGAGTGATCCAGATGTTGCTATCTACCTTCCATCAAAGCTGGAATTTTCTAATAAGTTGCCAGGGAGAAACTTCTTCTTTGGTGTTCTTGTAACTCTGAAACCTGAGTACTTAAATGATGTTATTTAAGAAGCTCACAAGAAACGCTGTAGCATCTCTCCTGAAGAAAAAGAGAAGCAGGGAATAAAAATCAGTGAAACATGGCTCCAGGAACTGCAAAATCATCCTTTCATCTCCAGTAAGCTTAGACTTCTAACTTTATAGAAAAACCTGGCACTGCGATATATTAGATGAAAGAGCGCAGCAAATTGAATAGAGAGAGAAAATCTCAAGTAAATCATGAACTCAGTAAAAGACTCTTCAAGGATATATGAAAACCAGAAGGAATGAATGTAGATTCTGGAGCTGGATCTAAGAAGAAAAACAAGGGACCTAGCAAGCCACAAGAGGAAGAAATGAAAGAGAAGCCATACCCATTTAAAAGCTCCTTTGATATGTGAACTTATTCAATCGTTTAAATCTAAAACTTATTTATAAACACAAGATCTCCCTTCTCTCGCGCACACTTTAGCTTTTTCATCGCTGACTCTCTTAGCAGCACTCTTTATAAAATCTACAGTGTCTATTGTTAAATCGTGAATCAAGTGGTATAGCAGAAGTTTCTTGTAGTGGCCTTTCAATTGGCCCCAATACAACTCAATTCTATTAAATTAAGGGCTGTAAGGAACATTTAATACAGGTGTTTTGTTTAATCTTTCATATTCTTTCCTTGAGTCTTTAGTTTTGTGCACTGATAAGCTATCAACAAACAAAATGATCTCTTATTCAGCATACTTATCTCTGAGTTACTGTAAGAACTTTATATATTATTCATTCTTAATTGATCGAGGATGAATAACATAAGTCTCCATCTGATACTTATCGTTGCATCTAAAGTAGTTGAATGGATATATCTTATAAGCATACTGCTTATCTGTAATAACTTTCTTCTCAAACTTATCCTCAAGAATTAGATAACTTTCTATGCAGTCTTTAAGGTCAATTACGTTCAATATTGAAAGCTTCATTGCTTCTATTTTAAGAGTAATTACTGCTTTCAAGAGTTTATTCTCTTTCTTAACTCGTTATTCGAGAGACTCTAAAGGGTCTCGAGGCTTTCTTTTTTAAAGGAAGATCTCTCCAGTCTCAGGATCTATAACCTCAAAGTTTTTGCCATGATGTTTTTCTAAGTGAACTTTAAGATCCCTTGAATGATTATATTTATTATTACAGTAAGGCAGAAATATTTTCCATCTATCTTATCATGCTTAAGATAGAGCTTAGGCTTGTTAGAATGTTGCTCTAAAATATGACGCTTGTTAGAGCAGATTTATAGGTGAAGAATCTTTCACACTCTTAGCAATAATGCTCAGCTTTTTTTTCTTTCTTCTCTTTTTCCTCTTCAACCATTTTTATTGGTTCTTGGTATTAAATTTCTTAGCTCTGCATTTCTATTTAGCAATTGAATTGCTATTCAAAGTTTGAGACCTAAGGCAAATGAATTTCAGGTTCATACTGAGTAAAGGCATCGCATGTCTCAATTTTCTTTTAATTCATGAATGAAAGTTTTTGCTAACTAATGCCGAGCAGTGCCGCTTTTCTTAGTATGTTGCCGCTCATTCTATAAATACTAATAATAATTATACAAGCTGTTTAAATTATGCTTGTATTTTTGGGTTTGAGCGGAGTTGTAAAGACTTTGCATGGTCTTATGAAAAATGAGGGAGAGACATTTGATTTATGTTTACTAACTTTAAAGATAATTTATATACTAATTCAACCAATTTATTCATTAAAATACACCTAAATATGTTTTGTGAAGTTAGGTGGTGCTCCTAAAGATGCTCTTGTAAAATTATGAGGGAAAGATTTTAATTTTAATACTTTTAATGTACCACCTAATATGGTTTTGAACTTTAATTTGACAACCTAATTAAGTTTTAGTTAAATTAAGAGGAGCATCAAATTAAATTAACTATTATTAGGAGCAATTTAATGGATATAGTTTGATAAAAATGGATGTCAAACTCTGAAACTTGGAGCAAGTTTTTCCATCTTTCTCCACATAACTCTTTAAGGCTGACCTCCAGTAGGTCCTCCCTTTTTAGTAGTAAGAATTTAATAAACTTAGAATGAGGATCCATAATTTAAAAATACATAAACATTTATAGAAAGCGGAAGCAAGATGGAGTCTATGAATGATGCAATGAAGCGAATATAATCTCAAGAATTAATAGGGAAATTTCGAAGTAAAGAGGACCTTTGCAGATACTTAGTTTAGCAAGGTAACTTTTTATCAATAACTAACTTATTAACAATAGTTGGATTGTTCTTACCAACGCAGGATAGAACAAAAATCTCATTCTTAAAAGCCTTACTAAGCGAAGATAAAAAAGCTTTTAAGACTAATGAAATAAAGATGATTGAGATTCCTAACTACTCAGAAATTTCAGTGACAAACCTCTATGATGATGCAATGAGTGATCCAGATGTTGCTATCTACCTTCCATCAAAGCTGGAATTTTCTAATAAGTTGCCAGGGAGAAACTTCTTCTTTGGTGTTCTTGTAACTCTGAAACCTGAGTACTTAAATGATGTTATTTAAGAAGCTCACAAGAAACGCTGTAGCATCTCTCCTGAAGAAAAAGAGAAGCAGGGAATAAAAATCAGTGAAACATGGCTCCAGGAACTGCAAAATCATCCTTTCATCTCCAGTAAGCTTAGACTTCTAACTTTATAGAAAAACCTGGCACTGCGATATATTAGATGAAAGAGCGCAGCAAATTGAATAGAGAGAGAAAATCTCAAGTAAATCATGAACTCAGTAAAAGACTCTTCAAGGATATATGAAAACCAGAAGGAATGAATGTAGATTCTGGAGCTGGATCTAAGAAGAAAAACAAGGGACCTAGCAAGCCACAAGAGGAAGAAATGAAAGAGAAGCCATACCCATTTAAAAGCTCCTTTGATATGTGAACTTATTCAATCGTTTAAATCTAAAACTTATTTATAAACACAAGATCTCCCTTCTCTCGCGCACACTTTAGCTTTTTCATCGCTGACTCTCTTAGCAGCACTCTTTATAAAATCTACAGTGTCTATTGTTAAATCGTGAATCAAGTGGTATAGCAGAAGTTTCTTGTAGTGGCCTTTCAATTGGCCCCAATACAACTCAATTCTATTAAATTAAGGGCTGTAAGGAACATTTAATACAGGTGTTTTGTTTAATCTTTCATATTCTTTCCTTGAGTCTTTAGTTTTGTGCACTGATAAGCTATCAACAAACAAAATGATCTCTTATTCAGCATACTTATCTCTGAGTTACTGTAAGAACTTTATATATTATTCATTCTTAATTGATCGAGGATGAATAACATAAGTCTCCATCTGATACTTATCGTTGCATCTAAAGTAGTTGAATGGATATATCTTATAAGCATACTGCTTATCTGTAATAACTTTCTTCTCAAACTTATCCTCAAGAATTAGATAACTTTCTATGCAGTCTTTAAGGTCAATTACGTTCAATATTGAAAGCTTCATTGCTTCTATTTTAAGAGTAATTACTGCTTTCAAGAGTTTATTCTCTTTCTTAACTCGTTATTCGAGAGACTCTAAAGGGTCTCGAGGCTTTCTTTTTTAAAGGAAGATCTCTCCAGTCTCAGGATCTATAACCTCAAAGTTTTTGCCATGATGTTTTTCTAAGTGAACTTTAAGATCCCTTGAATGATTATATTTATTATTACAGTAAGGGCAGAAATATTTTCCATCTATCTTATCATGCTTAAGATAGAGCTTAGGCTTGTTAGAATGTTGCTCTAAAATATGACGCTTGT
The DNA here is from genome assembly GCA_000711775.1 of Oxytricha trifallax. NCBI lineage: Eukaryota > Ciliophora > Spirotrichea > Sporadotrichida > Oxytrichidae > Oxytricha > Oxytricha trifallax. The sequence continues at coordinate 34,641 of ARYC01019796.1, forward strand.
TAGAGCAGATTTATAGGTGAAGAATCTTTCACACTCTTAGCAATAATGCTCAGCTTTTTTTTCTTTCTTCTCTTTTTCCTCTTCAACCATTTTTATTGGTTCTTGGTATTAAATTTCTTAGCTCTGCATTTCTATTTAGCAATTGAATTGCTATTCAAAGTTTGAGACCTAAGGCAAATGAATTTCAGGTTCATACTGAGTAAAGGCATCGCATGTCTCAATTTTCTTTTAATTCATGAATGAAAGTTTTTGCTAACTAATGCCGAGCAGTGCCGCTTTTCTTAGTATGTTGCCGCTCATTCTATAAATACTAATAATAATTATACAAGCTGTTTAAATTATGCTTGTATTTTTGGGTTTGAGCGGAGTTGTAAAGACTTTGCATGGTCTTATGAAAAATGAGGGAGAGACATTTGATTTATGTTTACTAACTTTAAAGATAATTTATATTACTAATTCAACTATTTTATTCATTAAAATAGATAACTTTTATGGAGGTCAAAAACGCTCTAGCAAGTTTGGTTCAAAAGATACAAGTGATTCATATTTGCATCATCTTTTATTTGAGATTTTTACTTTAACTTTTCTTGGACACCAATCTATATCGTCATAGCTTGCTGGAGCCATGAACTTAAAGTGCGTGAAATTGTCACACTATTGGAGTCCATCGCACCTAGATAACTTTTATGGAGGTCAAAAACGCTCTAGCAAGTTTGGTTCAAAAGATACAAGTGATTCATATTTGCATCATCTTTTATTTGAGATTTTTACTTTAACTTTTCTTGGACACCAATCTATATCGTCATAGCTTGCTGGAGCCATGAACTTAAAGTGCGTGAAATTGTCACACTATTGGAGTCCATCGCACCTAGATAACTTTTATGGAGGTCAAAAACGCTCTAGCAAGTTTGGTTCAAAAGATACAAGTGATTCATATTTGCATCATCTTTTATTTGAGATTTTTACTTTAACTTTTCTTGGACACCAATCTATATCGTCATAGCTTGCTGGAGCCATGAACTTAAAGTGCGTGAAATTGTCACACTATTGGAGTCCATCGCACCTAGATAACTTTTATGGAGGTCAAAAACGCTCTAGCAAGTTTGGTTCAAAAGATACAAGTGATTCATATTTGCATCATCTTTTATTTGAGATTTTTACTTTAACTTTTCTTGGACACCAATCTATATCGTCATAGCTTGCTGGAGCCATGAACTTAAAGTGCGTGAAATTGTCACACTATTGGAGTCCATCGCACCTAGATAACTTTTATGGAGGTCAAAAACGCTCTAGCAAGTTTGGTTCAAAAGATACAAGTGATTCATATTTGCATCATCTTTTATTTGAGATTTTTACTTTAACTTTTCTTGGACACCAATCTATATCGTCATAGCTTGCTGGAGCCATGAACTTAAAGTGCGTGAAATTGTCACACTATTGGAGTCCATCGCACCTAGATAACTTTTATGGAGGTCAAAAACGCTCTAGCAAGTTTGGTTCAAAAGATACAAGTGATTCATATTTGCATCATCTTTTATTTGAGATTTTTACTTTAACTTTTCTTGGACACCAATCTATATCGTCATAGCTTGCTGGAGCCATGAACTTAAAGTGCGTGAAATTGTCACACTATTGGAGTCCATCGCACCTAGATAACTTTTATGGAGGTCAAAAACGCTCTAGCAAGTTTGGTTCAAAAGATACAAGTGATTCATATTTGCATCATCTTTTATTTGAGATTTTTACTTTAACTTTTCTTGGACACCAATCTATATCGTCATAGCTTGCTGGAGCCATGAACTTAAAGTGCGTGAAATTGTCACACTATTGGAGTCCATCGCACCTAGATAACTTTTATGGAGGTCAAAAACGCTCTAGCAAGTTTGGTTCAAAAGATACAAGTGATTCATATTTGCATCATCTTTTATTTGAGATTTTTACTTTAACTTTTCTTGGACACCAATCTATATCGTCATAGCTTGCTGGAGCCATGAACTTAAAGTGCGTGAAATTGTCACACTATTGGAGTCCATCGCACCTAGATAACTTTTATGGAGGTCAAAAACGCTCTAGCAAGTTTGGTTCAAAAGATACAAGTGATTCATATTTGCATCATCTTTTATTTGAGATTTTTACTTTAACTTTTCTTGGACACCAATCTATATCGTCATAGCTTGCTGGAGCCATGAACTTAAAGTGCGTGAAATTGTCACACTATTGGAGTCCATCGCACCTAGATAACTTTTATGGAGGTCAAAAACGCTCTAGCAAGTTTGGTTCAAAAGATACAAGTGATTCATATTTGCATCATCTTTTATTTGAGATTTTTACTTTAACTTTTCTTGGACACCAATCTATATCGTCATAGCTTGCTGGAGCCATGAACTTAAAGTGCGTGAAATTGTCACACTATTGGAGTCCATCGCACCTAGATAACTTTTATGGAGGTCAAAAACGCTCTAGCAAGTTTGGTTCAAAAGATACAAGTGATTCATATTTGCATCATCTTTTATTTGAGATTTTTACTTTAACTTTTCTTGGACACCAATCTATATCGTCATAGCTTGCTGGAGCCATGAACTTAAAGTGCGTGAAATTGTCACACTATTGGAGTCCATCGCACCTAGATAACTTTTATGGAGGTCAAAAACGCTCTAGCAAGTTTGGTTCAAAAGATACAAGTGATTCATATTTGCATCATCTTTTATTTGAGATTTTTACTTTAACTTTTCTTGGACACCAATCTATATCGTCATAGCTTGCTGGAGCCATGAACTTAAAGTGCGTGAAATTGTCACACTATTGGAGTCCATCGCACCTAGATAACTTTTATGGAGGTCAAAAACGCTCTAGCAAGTTTGGTTCAAAAGATACAAGTGATTCATATTTGCATCATCTTTTATTTGAGATTTTTACTTTAACTTTTCTTGGACACCAATCTATATCGTCATAGCTTGCTGGAGCCATGAACTTAAAGTGCGTGAAATTGTCACACTATTGGAGTCCATCGCACCTAGATAACTTTTATGGAGGTCAAAAACGCTCTAGCAAGTTTGGTTCAAAAGATACAAGTGATTCATATTTGCATCATCTTTTATTTGAGATTATTACTTTAACTTTTCTTGGACACCAATCTATATCGTCATAGCTTGCTGGAGCCATGAACTTAAAGTGCGTGAAATTGTCACACTATTGGAGTCCATCGCACCTAGATAACTTTTATGGAGGTCAAAAACGCTCTAGCAAGTTTGGTTCAAAAGATACAAGTGATTCATATTTGCATCATCTTTTATTTGAGATTTTTACTTTAACTTTTCTTGGACACCAATCTATATCGTCATAGCTTGCTGGAGCCATGAACTTAAAGTGCGTGAAATTGTCACACTATTGGAGTCCATCGCACCTAGATAACTTTTATGGAGGTCAAAAACGCTCTAGCAAGTTTGGTTCAAAAGATACAAGTGATTCATATTTGCATCATCTTTTATTTGAGATTTTTACTTTAACTTTTCTTGGACACCAATCTATATCGTCATAGCTTGCTGGAGCCATGAACTTAAAGTGCGTGAAATTGTCACACTATTGGAGTCCATCGCACCTAGATAACTTTTATGGAGGTCAAAAACTTTCTAGCAAGTTTGGTTCAAAAGATACAAGTGATTCATATTTGCATCATCTTTTATTTGAGAATTTTACTTTAACTTTTCTTGGACACCAATCTATATCGTCATAGCTTGCTGGAGCCATGAACTTAAAGTGCGTGAAATTGTCACACTATTGGAGTCCATCGCACCTAGATAACTTTTATGGAGGTCAAAAACGCTCTAGCAAGTTTGGTTCAAAAGATACAAGTGATTCATATTTGCATCATCTTTTATTTGAGATTTTTACTTTAACTTTTCTTGGACACCAATCTATATCGTCATAGCTTGCTGGAGCCATGAACTTAAAGTGCGTGAAATTGTCACACTATTGGAGTCCATCGCACCTAGATAACTTTTATGGAGGTCAAAAACGCTCTAGCAAGTTTGGTTCAAAAGATACAAGTGATTCATATTTGCATCATCTTTTATTTGAGATTTTTACTTTAACTTTTCTTGGACACCAATCTATATCGTCATAGCTTGCTGGAGCCATGAACTTAAAGTGCGTGAAATTGTCACACTATTGGAGTCCATCGCACCTAGATAACTTTTATGGAGGTCAAAAACGCTCTAGCAAGTTTGGTTCAAAAGATACAAGTGATTCATATTTGCATCATCTTTTATTTGAGATTTTTACTTTAACTTTTCTTGGACACCAATCTATATCGTCATAGCTTGCTGGAGCCATGAACTTAAAGTGCGTGAAATTGTCACACTATTGGAGTCCATCGCACCTAGATAACTTTTATGGAGGTCAAAAACGCTCTAGCAAGTTTGGTTCAAAAGATACAAGTGATTCATATTTGCATCATCTTTTATTTGAGATTTTTACTTTAACTTTTCTTGGACACCAATCTATATCGTCATAGCTTGCTGGAGCCATGAACTTAAAGTGCGTGAAATTGTCACACTATTGGAGTCCATCGCACCTAGATAACTTTTATGGAGGTCAAAAACGCTCTAGCAAGTTTGGTTCAAAAGATACAAGTGATTCATATTTGCATCATCTTTTATTTGAGATTTTTACTTTAACTTTTCTTGGACACCAATCTATATCGTCATAGCTTGCTGGAGCCATGAACTTAAAGTGCGTGAAATTGTCACACTATTGGAGTCCATCGCACCTAGATAACTTTTATGGAGGTCAAAAACGCTCTAGCAAGTTTGGTTCAAAAGATACAAGTGATTCATATTTGCATCATCTTTTATTTGAGATTTTTACTTTAACTTTTCTTGGACACCAATCTATATCGTCATAGCTTGCTGGAGCCATGAACTTAAAGTGCGTGAAATTGTCACACTATTGGAGTCCATCGCACCTAGATAACTTTTATGGAGGTCAAAAACGCTCTAGCAAGTTTGGTTCAAAAGATACAAGTGATTCATATTTGCATCATCTTTTATTTGAGATTTTTACTTTAACTTTTCTTGGACACCAATCTATATCGTCATAGCTTGCTGGAGCCATGAACTTAAAGTGCGTGAAATTGTCACACTATTGGAGTCCATCGCACCTAGATAACTTTTATGGAGGTCAAAAACGCTCTAGCAAGTTTGGTTCAAAAGATACAAGTGATTCATATTTGCATCATCTTTTATTTGAGATTTTTACTTTAACTTTTCTTGGACACCAATCTATATCGTCATAGCTTGCTGGAGCCATGAACTTAAAGTGCGTGAAATTGTCACACTATTGGAGTCCATCGCACCTAGATAACTTTTATGGAGGTCAAAAACGCTCTAGCAAGTTTGGTTCAAAAGATACAAGTGATTCATATTTGCATCATCTTTTATTTGAGATTTTTACTTTAACTTTTCTTGGACACCAATCTATATCGTCATAGCTTGCTGGAGCCATGAACTTAAAGTGCGTGAAATTGTCACACTATTGGAGTCCATCGCACCAGATAACTTTTATGGAGGTCAAAAACGCTCTAGCAAGTTTGGTTCAAAAGATACAAGTGATTCATATTCGCATCATCTTTTATTTGAGATTTTTACTTTAACTTTTCTTGGACACCAATCTATATCGTCATAGCTTGCTGGAGCCATGAACTTAAAGTGCGTGAAATTGTCACACTATTGGAGTCCATCGCACCTAGATAACTTTTATGGAGGTCAAAAACGCTCTAGCAAGTTTGGTTCAAAAGATACAAGTGATTCATATTTGCATCATCTTTTATTTGAGATTTTTACTTTAACTTTTCTTGGACACCAATCTATATCGTCATAGCTTGCTGGAGCCATGAACTTAAAGTGCGTGAAATTGTCACACTATTGGAGTCCATCGCACCTAGATAACTTTTATGGAGGTCAAAAACGCTCTAGCAAGTTTGGTTCAAAAGATACAAGTGATTCATATTTGCATCATCTTTTATTTGAGATTTTTACTTTAACTTTTCTTGGACACCAATCTATATCGTCATAGCTTGCTGGAGCCATGAACTTAAAGTGCGTGAAATTGTCACACTATTGGAGTCCATCGCACCTAGATAACTTTTATGGAGGTCAAAAACGCTCTAGCAAGTTTGGTTCAAAAGATACAAGTGATTCATATTTGCATCATCTTTTATTTGAGATTTTTACTTTAACTTTTCTTGGACACCAATCTATATCGTCATAGCTTGCTGGAGCCATGAACTTAAAGTGCGTGAAATTGTCACACTATTGGAGTCCATCGCACCTAGATAACTTTTATGGAGGTCAAAAACGCTCTAGCAAGTTTGGTTCAAAAGATACAAGTGATTCATATTTGCATCATCTTTTATTTGAGATTTTTACTTTAACTTTTCTTGGACACCAATCTATATCGTCATAGCTTGCTGGAGCCATGAACTTAAAGTGCGTGAAATTGTCACACTATTGGAGTCCATCGCACCTAGATAACTTTTATGGAGGTCAAAAACGCTCTAGCAAGTTTGGTTCAAAAGATACAAGTGATTCATATTTGCATAATCTTTTATTTGAGATTTTACTTTAACTTTTCTTGGACACCAATCTATATCGTCATAGATTGCTGGAGCCATGAACTTAAAGTGCGTGAAATTGTCACACTATTGGAGTCCATCGCACCTAGATAACTTTTATGGAGGTCAAAAACGTTCTAGCAAGTTTGGTTAAAAAGATACAAGTGATTCATATTTGCATCATCTTTTATTTGAGAATTTTACTTTAACTTTTCTTGGACACCAATCTATATCGTCATAGCTTGCTGGAGCCATGAACTTAAAGTGCGTGAAATTGTCACACTATTGGAGTCCATCGCACCTAGATAACTTTTATGGAGGTCAAAAACGCTCTAGCAAGTTTGGTTCAAAAGATACAAGTGATTCATATTTGCATCATCTTTTATTTGAGATTTTTACTTTAACTTTTCTTGGACACCAATCTATATCGTCATAGATTGCTGGAGCCATGAACTTAAAGTGCGTGAAATTGTCACACTATTGGAGTCCATCGCACCTAGATAACTTTTATGGAGGTCAAAAACGCTCTAGCAAGTTTGGTTCAAAAGATACAAGTGATTCATATTTGCATCATCTTTTATTTGAGATTTTTACTTTAACTTTTCTTGGACACCAATCTATATCGTCATAGCTTGCTGGAGCCATGAACTTAAAGTGCGTGAAATTGTGACACTATTGGAGTCCATCGCACCTAGATAACTTTTATGGAGGTCAAAAACGCTCTAGCAAGTTTGGTTCAAAAGATACAAGTGATTCATATTTGCATCATCTTTTATTTGAGATTTTTACTTTAACTTTTCTTGGACACCAATCTATATCGTCATAGCTTGCTGGAGCCATGAACTTAAAGTGCGTGAAATTATCACACTATTGGAGTCCATCGCACCTAGATAACTTTTATGGAGGTCAAAAACGCTCTAGCAAGTTTGGTTCAAAAGATACAAGTGATTCATATTTGCATCATCTTTTATTTGAGATTTTTACTTTAACTTTTCTTGGACACCAATCTATATCGTCATAGCTTGCTGGAGCCATGAACTTAAAGTGCGTGAAAGTGTCACACTATTGGAGTCCATCGCACCTAGATAACTTTTATGGAGGTCAAAAACGCTCTAGCAAGTTTGGTTCAAAAGATACAAGTGATTCATATTTGCATCATCGTTTATTTGAGATTTTTACTTTAACTTTTCTTGGACACCAATCTATATCGTCATAGCTTGCTGGAGCCATGAACTTAAAGTGCGTGAAATTGTCACACTATTGGAGTCCATAGCACCTAGATAACTTTTATGGAGGTCAAAAACGCTCTAGCAAGTTTGGTTCAAAAGATACAAGTGATTCATATTTGCATCATCTTTTATTTGAGATTTTTACTTTAACTTTTCTTGGACACCAATCTATATCGTCATAGCTTGCTGGAGCCATGAACTTAAAGTGCGTGAAATTGTCACACTACTGGAGTCCATCGCACCTAGATAACTTTTATGGAGGTCAAAAACGCTCTAGCAAGTTTGGTTCAAAAGATACAAGTGATTCATATTTGCATCATCTTTTATTTGAGATTTTTACTTTAACTTTTCTTGGACACCAATCTATATCGTAATAGCTTGCTGGAGCCATGAACTTAAAGTGCGTGAAATTGTCACACTATTGGAGTCCATCGCACCTAGATAACTTTTATGGAGGTCAAAAACGCTCTAGCAAGTTTGGTTCAAAAGATACAAGTGATTCATATTTGCATCATCTTTTATTTGAGATTTTACTTTAACCTTTCTTGGACACCAATCTATATCGTCATAGCTTGCTGGAGCCATGAACTTAAAGTGCGTGAAATTGTCACACTATTGGAGTCCATCGCACCTAGATAACTTTTATGGAGGTCAAAAACGCTCTAGCAAGTTTGGTTCAAAAGATACAAGTGGTTCATATTTGCATCATCTTTATTTGAGATTTTTACTTTAACTTTTCTTGGACACCAATCTATATCGTCATAGCTTGCTGGAGCCATGAACTTAAAGTGCGTGAAATTGTCACACTACTGGAGTCCATCGCACCTAGATAACTTTTATGGAGGTCAAAAACGCTCTAGCAAGTTTGGTTCAAAAGATACAAGTGATTCATATTTGCATCATCTTTTATTTGAGATTTTTACTTTAACTTTTCTTGGACACCAATCTATATCGTCATAGCGTGCTGGAGCCATGAACTTAAAGTGCGTGAAATTGTCACACTATTGGAGTCCATCGCACCTAGATAACTTTTATGGAGGTCAAAAACGCTCTAGCAAGTTGGTTCAAACGATACAAGTGATTCATATTTGCATCATCTTTTATTTGAGATTTTTACTTTAACTTTTCTTGGACACCAATCTATATCGTCATAGCTTGCTGGAGCCATGAACTTAAAGTGCGTGAAATTGTCACACTATTGGAGTCCATCGAACCTAGATATCTTTTGTGGAGGTCAAAAATGCTCTAGCGAGCTTGGTTCAAAAGATACAAGTGATTCATATTTGCATCATCTTTTATTTGAGATTTTTACTTTAACTTTTTCTTGGACACCAATCTATATCGTCATAGCTTGCTGGAGCCATGAACTTAAAGTGCGTGAAATTGTCACACTATTGGAGTTCATCGCACCTAGATAACCTTTATGGAGGTCAAAAACGCTCTAGCAAATTTGGTTCAAAAGATACAAGTGATTCATATTTGCATCATCTTTTATTTGAGATTTTTACTTTAACTTTTCTTGTACACCAATCTATATCGTCATAGCTTGCTGGAGCCATGAACTTAAAGTGCGTGAAATTGTCACACTATTGGAGTCCATCGCACCTAGATAACTTTTATGGAGGTCAAAAACTTTCTAGCAAGTTTGGTTCAAAAGATACAAGTGATTCATATTTGCATCATCTTTTATTTGAGAATTTTACTTTAACTTTTCTTGGACACCAATCTATATCGTCATAGCTTGCTGGAGCCATGAACTTAAAGTGCGTGAAATTGTCACACTATTGGAGTCCCATCGCACCTAGATAACTTTTATGGAGGTCAAAAACGCTCTAGCAAGTTTGGTTCAAAAGATACAAGTGATTCATATTTGCATCATCTTTTATTTGAGGTTTTTACTTTAACTTTTCTTGGACACCAATCTATATCGTCATAGCTTGCTGGAGCCATGAACTTAAAGTGCGTGAAATTGTCACACTATTGGAGTCCATCGCACCTAGATAACTTTTATGGAGGTCAAAAACTTTCTAGCAAGTTTGGTTCAAAAGATACAAGTGATTCATATTTGCATCATCTTTTATTTGAGAATTTTACTTTAACTTTTCTTGGACACCAATCTATATCGTCATAGCTTGCTGGAGCCATGAACTTAAAGTGCGTGAAATTGTCACACTATTGGAGTCATCGCACCTAGATAAACTTTTATGGAGGTCAAAAACGCTCTAGCAAGTTTGGTTCAAAAGATACAAGTGATTCATATTTGCATCATCTTTTATTTGAGATTTTTACTTTAACTGTTCTTGGACACCAATCTATATCGTCATAGCTTGCTGGAGCCATGAACTTAAAGTGCGTGAAATTGTCACACTATTGGAGTCCATCGCACCTAGATAACTTTTATGGAGGTCAAAAACGCTCTAGCAAGTTCGGTTCAAAAGATACAAGTGATTCATATTTGCATCATCTTTTATTTGAGATTTTTACTTTAACTTTTCTTGGACACCAATCTATATCGTCATAGCTTGCTGGAGCCATGAACTTAAAGTGCGTGAAATTGTCACACTATTGGAGTCCATCGCACCTAGATAACTTTTATGGAGGTCAAAAACGCTCTAGCAAGTTTGGTTCAAAAGATACAAGTGATTCATATTTGCTTCATCTTTTATTTGAGATTTTTACTTTAACTTTTCTTGGACACCAATCTATATCGTCATAGCTTGCTGGAGCCATGAACTTAAAGTGCGTGAAATTGTCACACTATTGGAGTCCATCGCACCTAGATAACTTTTATGGAGGTCAAAAACGCTCTAGCAAGTTTGGTTCAAAAGATAGAAGTGATTCATATTTGCATCATCTTTTATTTGAGATTTTTACTTTAACTTTTCTTGGACACCAATCTCTACATCGTCATAGCTTGCTGGAGCCATGAACTTAAAGTGCGTGAAATTGTCACACTATTGGAGTCC